>JARKHS020007174.1:0-107165 GCA_030143305.2 Amblyomma americanum | reverse complement strand
GGTGGCAGCTAGGCCACGTGGCCTTGTAGCGTCATCACAACGTGCCCTCCGGATGGCGAGCAAACTGTCCACCGTGGCAAGTTTATTGGGTTTATGGGGGTTCAACGTCCCAAAGCGAACTCGGGCTATGAGGGACGCCGTAGTAGAAGGGCTCCGGAAATTTCGACCACCTGGGGTTCTTTTACGTGCACTGACATCCCACAGTACACGGGCCTCTCAGAATTTCGCCTCCATCGAAATTCGACCGCCGCGGCCGGGATCGAACCCACTCCACCGTGGCAAGTGGCAGTTGAATTAATGATTCGCCTCGAGAGGTTGCTGGGAAGAACAACCTGAATCGCACATGTGCCACTAGTTTGAGTACCAGCCACCGCTGCACTACTGTGCCATGAGTGGTATGAGGACTCCCAGGGATCTATGAATGTTAAGCAGAGAATGACCAATTCTGCACATATGGGAATTAACCCGCTAACACTATCGCGTCATACCCTTAAGGCGGAGCTAAAATGTCCCCTCCAAATTTTGTCGTAACTTGAATCCGATTAGAGTAATAGGAGAATACGAGAAGGCCTAACTTGAGTTTTTGCCGAAACAGGAATTGAGCCCAGGCTTACAGATAAACCATAACCAAAGCAACGCTATTCGTCCAGCCTAAAGGTTTTGTATTGTTCGGCACGTCGTTATCACATCGCCAATCTGCGCAGGGAATATGAGAAACACCGCAGTGGATGGCGCCGTAGAAATCTTGACCACCTGGGGGATCTTTAACGTGCACTGACATAGAACAGCACACAGGCCCCTTTTGCATTTCGCCTCCCCCGAAACTCGGCTGCCACGACCGAGATTAGATCCCGCGTTCTTGGCCTAGGCAGCCGAACGCCAGAGACACTGCTCTACCTTGCAAAACAGAGTGACCTACGATAGACAACAACAAAAATGACACGGGACGAGAGGTATTGACGTCAGCAAACCGTCAGTTTGTCTCGTTGATAAAGAGATAGCTTTTCTTCTTGATCTTCAAGCGTCGCGTGCGTCTCTGTATGCTGTTTTATCGCTTTTAGTGTAACATGTGATGTACTTTGTTTCATCTTTGAAGCACCAGGTGCTGCTTTTAAAACTTAGTTGAGACAGGATTAAGTTCAAGGTTATAAACTTCCAGTGTGTTCCCTGTGTACCCTGTCAGTAATCGCCTACGGTCACGTGAAAAAGTGATTTTCCTTTCCTCTCCTCTCTATCTAGCTTTCCCTCTGTTACCCTTCCCACGTATAGGGTAGTTTATACTAGGCGTCACCCAGTTAACCTCCCTGTCTTTTCCGTTCATCTTTCTTTCTCTTTCTAGTTGAGACAGCACTCATCCCGTGTGTTTCTTGTTCTTGCTCGTCGTAGTTCGCGCTGTTTTACAAGAATGCATCTATACCATCTCGCCCAACTGAACGTTCTTCTACTACTCTTTCCCGGTCGGTATGCCCAGTTTAAAAGCAGACACTGGAGACAATATGTCAAGACAGGAATGACGTCGCTCGAAACGCGTTCAAAGTAAAACAAATAAAACAGCCAGTAAACGAGGACAGAAGTCTGACAGTGGAGGTCCAAAAAAGAAAGAAGGTAAAAAATTAATTTGCTGAGAAAACAGGACTCGACATCATCCCTAGACGAGACAGCTGCCCAACGATGTGAAAGGAAATAGATTATTTTGCCCAGGGGAAAAAAAGAATCAAGAACAAGAATCGAGAAGATGGGGAGAGCTGTCCCTAACAGGAAATCATCAGTGTTGACCGGATCAGGGTTTATTCAGTCGAGGAAAATGAGGTTCCCTTTTCAGGAAACTACATCAGGGAGGGGGACCGGATTTTCAACCTTCGTTTTCCAGAACTGCAACAAAAGACTGGGACAGGATTCCCTTATTAATCTCTAGCCATTCGTTGCTTTTTTTAAGTTTTTGTTTATCTCCGACCGAGTTTAATGCTCTCTCGTTTCAGAGGGCATTTTCGTAACGACTATACCGTACCGAACATGCTTTTTTTTTCTTTCTGTAGTCGTCTCATATTCTTTGCTTTGCTCAAGACCGGGCCTGATGCGAGAATCCGAGCACTTGGCTTGTTTCCCTCGTCCCAGCCAGCTAGTGAGGCGTACACCGAGGGCTGTGCCACCGCGGATAATGGGATTAGCGGAGATTATCTCGGTTTTGGAATGGAAACCCGAATCCAATCAAATTAGCCACGCTTGAACGAGTTCACCCGTCTTCCAGGGTTCGTGGATTAGCGCATGCTGTCTTGAACTCGTGCCTTGCTTCGGATCAGTGGGTGGAAATAGAAAAAAATCAATATTGACGGAAAAACAGTGAGGATCACTTGGGGTTTGTCTTGTTTTTTCTAATATGGCAATGCGATGTTTGCTGGGTGACAATATCCGCAGGAAACTGTTCGTTGAGACGATATTGATAATGCAGGCGGTTTGAACGCAATACCGGTGACTATTACTACGGAGACTATTAATGATAAAAGATGAACCCAATGAAAGTACCTCAGAAAGGCTGACAAATGTTTTGATAAGAGGTGTTATCGTTTTCAAGGTTATGCTGTCTTTGTGATGATGATGGCAATGAATTTTCATTGCTCAAGGGCAGCTTTGGCCACACAATGCCAAGTCAGGTTTTTTTTTCTTTACACACGATGGAGTGAAAGACCCATTTCCCAAGCATTTCACCCAAAAGAAGCCGAGCACCAGTCCCGGAGAAAGCTTGTACCCGTTCTCTTACCGGAGGGTGCACTGGGAATCGAACCCCGCATCTCCCCCATGCGAGAAGGATGCCCCACCAATTGGCCACCGCTGTTGTAGGGCGTGAGAGTTACTGCGCTTATCCCATTGTAGTAAAAAAATTGTTTATTTATTTAATCTTTCATGTGGGCTTATGCGGAATGGCAGTCACTCTACTGACCACTGTGCCACCTAATGTTTGTGGCATCGTCAACTCGATGAGTCTTACAAGTTCCTAAAAGAAAAACTGTAATCTTAAGACTGTTTTCCGCTAATCGTTTCAATAAATCACATGCACACGAATTATACTTAAAAAAACAATTCATTGCAAATTTAGTGACACAGTATTCATGAGAAAGCCGAATGACACCTCCAGTGCTGATCAAAAGATTGATTTCGCAGATCATGTTGTATGGAAAAGCATATGTTTTCCAGTAGCTTTGGTGCTATATTTCTCTTAATCACTACATAGACCTTGAAACTCTTTCCCACTTCAAAAAATGTTCTACGCCGGAAGAATCGAGCCTTCAGCGGCGATAGAAAATGAAGAAGACTGTGAGGGAAAAAATGTATTGGCATCCGTCCTATTCTGATGGTCAGGTTCGGGCCTAGGGTCAAAATTCACTTAGGAGAGCAGCGATGGCGGCCCGACAAAGAGGTTTCGGAAGTAAATACACCAACAGAGGTTCTCCACTTTAAGCCAGAGGACGCGCCTCGTCCATGCGTGGTGAGGGTGTTGAAAGAACATCGCCGAGTTCTTCGCCGACGCTCCTCCAGGAATCTTCATCTTTCCCGAAGAGAGTGACGTCATCAACATACACGCCCTCATGGTTGGTCCACAGGGCAAACCGCGTGAAGTTCTTCGACGATTAACCGATGAGTCCGCCGACTATCCGGTTCCTTATAACACTCTAAACAAAAGGAGTAAAAAGGGAGTAAAACTGTCCTTTAGCACACACCCTTTTATAAAAGGGTGCGCGCAGAAGACACTTTACTCTCTTTTTACTCCCATATAGGTGTATTTGTGTTTAGAGTGTACTACGGACGGCGGAAGAGTAGAATTTAACCTGAACATATTTTCAAGCGGCCACATATGCGTGAGCATGCTGGGAATCATAGGGGGCGACCCTGGACTCTGCCTCAGCACAGGTAATTGGGCAAAATGTTGCAAATAGATGGTTTCACTATGGCCCTTTGTAGTACCGGCCTTTGCCAATACGTGTCCAATATTGGGCCGATATCCTGTGCTGCTTAAGAATTCTGATCTTAGTACAGTCGTTGTTGACTAAAAACCCTCAGGAAGTGGACCACCAGGCTGCCAGTCGCTACAAGACCTCCGTACAGAAGACCACAAGGGTGGCCCTGTGCTTCGGCGTGGAAGACTGCCTCCAGGACAGGACAACTTTCCCCTCGGCTTTCAAGGAAGCCGTGGTAAAGAAATTTGCCGAACCTTGAGACACGTCGCACCTGTCGGGGACAAGAATGGAAGAGCATTACACGGGGCCCAAATGGCTCGTAAAAATTCAAGCCGCTCCTCTCAAGGCTTCAGGACCTAAAGAGGCGAGTCGCCAAAAAGAACGAGGCCGACCATGTCATTTCGGGGTCCTGAATTTTTTTACTGGCTTTTGCTGCATTGGCGCACTGAGCTAGCACGAAACCAATATTCTCTAGTTCCTTGGTGATCTTTTTTTTTCACACGGCGTATCATCAGTTCACTTGTACCCACTACAGGACAAAGACATACCTCACTGACATTCCAGTCAGCATGTCGTGCGCTTGCTGTGGCCCCATTATAACGGCGCACTTCCTAATCTAATGATCCAGCTGTATTTATGCAACCACATGCGGACGCCTTGTGTTCGGATACAATCTGCAGCGTGGGAGTTTCAACTCCTACTTTCTATGAAATTATTTTCTACCAAAGTGGTCATGCAACTAATTTCTCACCATAATCAACACCACCCTCCAATTAAATGAAGTTCATTCCTGCATGCTTCACTTTGGTATGTTTGCCCTAACGGGCCTACCATGCCCTTACCTTCTCTAGTGTGGGGTACTGTGGGTTTGAAATGTATGAATGAACCAAATATCGGTAGAATACGTTGCTTCTGCCTGCTGCTGAGAGCAATACGATGCCGGAAAAGACGCAGATGAAATAAGTTTGACGGGCAGGACGTTTCAGCTAATAATAATAATAATTGGTTTTTGTGGAAAGGAAATGGCGCAGTATCTGTCTCATATGTCGGTGGACACCTGAACCGCGCCGTAAGGGAAGGGACAAAGGAGGGAGTGAAAGAAGAAAGGAAGAGAGAGGTGCCGTAGTGGAGGGTTCCGGATTAATTTCGACCACCTGGGGATCTTTAACGTGCACTGACATAGCACAGCACACGGGGGCCTTAGCGTTTTTCCTCCATAAAAACGGAGCCGCCGCGAGATCGCAAAAATAGAATTACGGCTCGCGCGCCTGATGACGTCTGCGTTGAGGCGCGTTTGAAGCGACGGGGCCTCCTAGGGTGTTCCCATAGGAAACACACATGCTCACGGGATCTATTTTTCTCTGCGCGTAAGCTCTAGAAGTCATGCACGTATTCTCCAATACGAACATCACTTGCAAAGACGACGAGTATTGGGAGGAGGGGACCCTTAAAAATTCTTTAGACAGTCTATAAACTGTCCATAGACTTCTTTAGTCCGTATATTCCACATAGTCCACATAGTCCATATATTCTTTATAGACAAACAATAGAAAACAGTCTGTAGGCAACACAAATCCCATAGACAGTCTAAAGGCACTCCAGATTTATGCCGTGCACTTTTAGTAGACTTTTGTCTATAGACAGTTTATAAACTATGAATAGACAAACATAAATTTCTATAGGCAGGCAAAAGAGTTCATAAGAAGTCTATAGACTGTCTATAGACTATTTTTATAAGGGGAGAACAGATGCCTTTACTTTTTCAAGCGTGCCAGCTGGGAAACTCTGAATCAGCTCAGAGAGCTTCGTTCTAAAGAGCAGAAGCAGAGGAAGAAAATGCCCATGCGGGCAGTCGCCCGCTCAAACAGTCTCCCGCAGTCGCAATGTCGGCGGAATCTGCGCTGGCGTACCCAGCCAGCCAGCAGTGATCGGGTCAGAAGAAAGGGGCCCCGTATTTGCAGAATACGCTGAGTGCCGGTCAGTTCAGTCACGCGAAGACATTTCCAAACGAAGACGTACGCTTTTTCTTGTGCTTTATTCGACGGGGTGGAAATACAGGAAAAGGAATGTTAGGTACCACCCGTGATTCGCGCTTGTTGCAACTGCTGCAGAAAAGGACTCTCGGAGATTGCCCATTGAGGCTTATGTATTCTGCAGTTGCTTGCAAATGAAATCTGCAGCCAAGCTCTGCCCATATTCATAACTGCCGCGTGCTGTCCCACCACTGAAAGGAAACCATCCGTTGAATAAGGACGAACTGTAATTCAGCTCTGAGGTTTTCTTAGAGGTTGTACAGCTTTTCTTTGTAGACGTATGGCTGTGGATGGATGCTAACGAGTCAATACACCTTGATTAGAAATCGCCCGTTGCTAAATATTTCTTGATACCTAGGAAAAAAAAAACCACGAGGTGACAATGAAACCGCAAAAGTTCTGATGCTCCCAACTTGTTAAACAGAGTGGAACATCAAAATGGCGAATAACTTTACTGTTTCAAGTCGTTAGCTTAATAACACAACACCCTGTAATGTGAGTGCACGTAATTAAAGATCCCCAGTGGGTGAAACTATTTTCGAAGCACTTAACTACGGCATTCTATATTTCTTCTTTCACTGTCTTCTTCATGTCTTTCACCTTGGTGCTGTTAAGGTGTCCACCGAGACAAGTGAGACAGCTACTGCGCAACTTCCGTTCATCAAAACCATTCCTAATTTCCTCATCCTGGAGGCCGTTGTAGTCGTTGTTGAATGGTGGTTTTCAAGATGTGCCGGAATATATTTTCGCTGTGTTCTTCGTGTACCACTTCTTATGGGTTGTCATGACACTCTTCTTTCATGCTCTCTTTTTGATAACATAGATAAGCCATCTTTCTACCGACGCGGCGATGCAAGCAACATGCAGTATTCGTACAATTGTACACGGCTTACACCTATGAATGAATGAATGAATGAATGAATGAATGAATGAATCAATGAATTGGGTAGACTCTCGAGAGCTGTGACATCAAAGACGAGCAACATCACGAGACGCAACGGCGTAGGCCAGTAAAGAGCCCACGGCTGCCTTGGCGTACAGAGCAGGAGGGCACAGACGATCCTCTGAAGTCTTTGCAGGTCCCCTGCCGCTTCCTTCAAATGTAATCAAGACTTAGCCAGTCTTAGATGAGGTTTCTTACTGTTGGTGCGAGCCATGCTGTACAGGTTCTGGAAATTACACCACCTCGCGCCTCTAGGAAAGACGTGCGTGTTTTCGTGTTCTCAAGTTGAGTGTAGACCAGTATTTCTGTCCACGTGAGTTCTGCTGTACAGGGGGAAGAATACTGGCGTGACGTGCGAGCCCTGTGAATAAGAAAATACGGTAGACAAATGGAAGAATAATTTTCCCAATAAATAGTTTCCAGGATAGTTCCAGGTGTTGACCACGTGGTTGGCACGTGGTTGTTCACGGGGTGCGGAGCAGCTGCCGGCGGCGCGTTGCCGTGGCTGGTCACATGGCTCGTCACGCGGTTGGTCACGGGACCAGTCACGCAGTTGGTTACGTGGTGCGGTTTCCAGAGGATGCGCAGACCGGCGAGGCGCGCGCCAGCTGTGCGCCGTGTGACGTCACTGCTCCTCGCGCATGCGCAGCCCGGCTCTCCAGGAGCCACGCGAAACTGCTCATCCTCGGCCAGTGTAGCTTACGCTACAGTAACGCTGACGCGTCAAACCACTCAGGCAGATGTTTAACCGCTTGTGGTGTCTGTTCTTTCAACGTGCGGCCTTTTCATTGTTTCTTTCCAAAATGTTGTGCAAACTCGCTCAAACGTCAGTATTACGCCTTAAGGCGGCGGATATGTGTTCCTTCCAATTTTTTTTTTCATTTTCTATGTCGGTCTATCACCGGCGGAGCGCGGACGCATCACTTTGACCAGATCATACTGGAAAAGTCCTCATCACGCATGTCAGGTTCAACGGTGTTAGAGGTTGCCAGCAGTTCAGAGTTTGTCTCGTAAGCTCGCTGTCACCTTAAATTGAGCGCAGTTGATAACATCTGCACTTCAATCTTCGACAACCGCCGATCACACAAGCTACTATCGCCGCCACCAAGTTTTTCTATTTTCTGCAAGCGGAATTTCGAGAGAGAGAAGGGCTTTACTGAAAGACAGAATTTCGCTGGCGTTTGTATGGTGCGTGGTATGTGGCAGGGTGTGTGCTCTTTAACGCTCTGCCCTCATAAATATAGTACATAGACAGTCCATAGACTTCTTGTAGAGTCTATCGTTTTCCTATAGTTTGGTTTATGGTTTGGTTTATGGGGGTTTAGAGTCTCCAAGCGACTCAGGCTATGAGGGACGGCGTAGTGAAGGGCTTCGAAAATTTCAATAACCTGGAGTTCTTTAGCGTGCACTGACAACACACAGTACACGGGCCTCTAGTATTTCGCCACCATCGAAATTCGGCCGCCGTGGCCGGGATCGAACCCGCGTCGTTCGGGTCAGCAGCTGAGCGCCATAACCACTGAGCCACCGCGACGGCTATCTATCGCCTTCCGATAGATATTTCTTTTTGTCTATTCATAGTCTATAGACTGTCTATGGACAGAAGTCTACTAAAAGTGTAAGGTGATAAATCTATCGATTGCCCATAGACTGTCAATAGGATTTGTATTGGCTATAGACTGTTCTCTAGGGTTTGCCTATAGGGAGTCTATAGACTTTATAGACAGAAGTCTATGGACAGTCTATAGAGTGTCTGAATAAATTTTTCTGAGAGTAGAGCGACTCTTGATGTCAGCGACGAAGTAGTACAGGGTTTTGAATTAATTTCGACAGCCTCGGAATCTGTAACGTGTGCTGACATAGCACAGCACGCTGGCGCTTTTTTCGTTCCTGTGCTGTTTAAAGGTTTTAGTTTGTCCTCGTCTTTTGGCTTGTCAGGTCGCAGCGCGCAATGCGCACATTGTGTTCGGGTTCACACAGGTGGAATGTTTTCTTCTTCTTTTTGTTTCCCAGTAAGCTCAGCCGTCCTGAACAGATGCGGCTTGCTGTTGATGTAGAGAACGATCCACAGTGCTTCATCGCTTGACTGAAGCAGCGGCCTTGAGGGACGCCAATTATCTTCTCATTATCGCCTGTCGCCATGGTGCTAGCAGCTCGCGTGCGTCCATTAAAAGGGGTCCAGGGCGAGAAGTACGTTTACCATACAAATGAGAACGAGTCGAATGACATCGCCGATCGATTACTCAAGCCGGATGACAGAAAAAAGCGGAGCACGGGTACATCATACCAGGGCGTGGAGCAACGACATAATGAACCCAGCGAACTCATTAGAACACCTCACCGCGGGCATCAATCACTGTCATCCTGTTAACGGCGAGCACTAGACAGATTATTGCGAAACAACTGCAACTTCGGCGGGCTTTTCATTTAGTTGTTAATAACAAGTAAGTAGACTAAACAATAGTCCGGTAAGCGTAGCATAGTACAGCAATGGTCATCGTGACGGAGAGGAGGCTGCAAGTAGGTCTGAAAGCACTCAGTACAGAGTTGTATTTCAGTATATTATGGTCGAAGGAACGGAAATTATCAACCCAACGCGTCTTCACCCGCGGCGGCAGCTTTTCGATGGAGGCGAAATGCAAAGGCGCCCGTGTGCTGCGCGATGTCAGTGCACGTTAAAGATCTCCAGGTGGTCGAACTTATTCCGGAGCTCTTCACTACGGCACCTCTTCCTTCCTCTCTTCTTTCACTCCCTCCTTTATCCCTTCCCTTACGGCGCGGTTCAGGTGTCCAACGATATATGAGACAGATACTGCGCCATTTCCTTTACCCAAAAACCAATTATTATTATTATTATTATTATTATTATCATTATTATTATTATTATTATTATTATTATTATTATTATTATATTATCATTCTTCACATTTCGCTGGAATTAGTTCGCATCTTTTTGAACTTCGAAGAAAGCAATCTTGAGGGTATCTTGAAATCTCGGTTTGGTTGCAGAGAAAGTGTGTAATTGGAGAGGACTTAAAAAAGAATGCGGCAAGAAAAGATGTGAAAGATCCCGAAATTGAACGATAGAAAAAAGAAAAATAGCTCTGAGAAAAAATAAAACGAGAGAGTGACGTCACAATGCTTACGCAAAAGAATTTTATTGAAAATTAGTCGAAGAATATTGGTGACGCAGTGACTGCGAGCAATAATCCTGTGTGATGGATAAGACACGGAGATTAAAGGTACCCTGAAATGATTTCGATGGGCATATTCTAATGCGACAGATCTGTAAGGGTGGTCTTTGTGGGCATTCGAGTCAAACTGGAAAGCTCTGCTTGAACCCTGCAATTTAGACAAAAATTTAAAAATCGCAGCTCGAAGTACCTCGCAACCGATTAGGGCGACACACATCACCGTGCTTCTCCTTTCCCGGTGACGTCAGTGGGCAGACGGGGCGAGCTTGAAGGCTGGTTGAAGATGTGTAGCCGTAATCGATTGCGAGGTACTGCGAGCAGCGATTTTTAAAAATTATGTATAAATTATAGGTCCACGCAGAACTTTCAAATTTCACTCGAATACCCAAAAATACCACTTCTACACATCTGTCGCACTAGATTACGCGTATCGAAATTATTTCAAGACCCCTTTAATTATGAACGCCGCCAGTAAGAACTTGGGAAAGAACTAGTGAAACGCTGGAAGAGATGGTCAAAATGCGAGACGACAGACGTACCGGTCGTTGACCTAGATGCGACGCATGAAGATCAAGGGAAGGAAAAGCAGGAAGAGGCGAGATAAAATAAAGCCGACAACGAACCAGACGCCTACCGCAACCGTGGCGACTAATTGCTGTGGGTGCCATTAGCTCGGTTCCTGCATAGTGCGCCGGAGCTTCGCTGCATTACGGATGAGAAATTCCTCCTCGCATTAGGGCGCGATCCCAGGGGCAGGCAAAGGCGGCAGGCTATTTTGCTGCGCGGAGAAGCCGAACCTCTTTCCGTCATCCCGTTAGGGACGAGTCAGTCGGCGCCTTTTCGCTATCGATCCTCCATCCAGGTCTCGTCCTGGTACGTGCTATCCACTCGGTGGGACAGTGCCCCCAGTCCACTTCTACCCTTCATTCCTCAGAATTGGTCTTGTTGATTTCAGCTCGCGTAATAATGCTAAATCAAATGAAATCTGTTATTTCAACATCATTTATGCTGGAGCGCAGACTAAACGCCAGTTAATATCTGTGCCTTTAAATCCGCTCTCCGTCAGTTTTTACAATCCCCCTAATAGTATTTTACTTGGTATATGGTACTAGTTTTGTCATTTATATTATTCAATGATTTGTCTTTTGTATTGGACTGTATGTTATTAGGTGTGTAATCATTTTTCATTCAAATAAGGGTTTGCATTATTTCTCGTATTTCACTCACTGCTCATTTATGATGCCAACAACTTTAATTTTTTTTTGCATCTGCTGTCTGTAATTCATTTTTACAATTGTTCTTATAGGAGGTCCCGTCCACAGTCTCTGACTTTGGGACCTCCTTCTGTATTCCAATGTTTTTCTCTAACTTTGTACCATAAACATATAATAAACGAACCTTGAACCTATAAACGAACCTTAGCTGCTTGACGTAATTGTGCCCCCTTTACAATGTATCGGTAAAGCACGCAACAAGTATATTGCTATTTACTCATGTTAAAAACAAAGTACAAGACATTGTGTGCAAAGATTTAAATTTGCGAACAGAAGATGTTAAAAAATAGTTCCAAAACAAAAATTCACAATAAATTCTAAAAAGAACAAAAAGAAAAGAGCGAAATACAAGGACGAAATAAAATAAGATAACGCTGTGTGATAAACTGCATGCTATATGAAGTCAGTGTGGTGAATTCGTGATGTTCTGGTTTAACAATCAGGGAATAAGGTATAGAAGTATTCGTTTCCTATAATTAGTACGAGTACGGGGATGATCATGCTAATAACATAACAGTGTTAATTGAAGAAATATGGGAGAAACCTTTTTCCTGCAATGGGCGAAGTTGGGCCGATGATGATGAATAACATTGACTCATCTTGGTTGCCAAAATACATTATAATTCTGGCCCGTGTACTACGCTCAGAGTTGTGCTTGTGAGTGAAGCTGAGCGATTCATCGGAAGAGCAACTTGCGAATATCAGGACATAACATTTTAGTATTATGATGGAACCTCAACAGAACAAAAAATTTTGCCCAAATCCAACCAGTAGCAGGTTATTTATAATACAAGGAAAAGTCAGATGAGGAATGCGTATAATGTAAAGTCACCTAAGCACCCCGCAACTTAATAGCAAATAAAGCTCAAATCAAACAAAGGGGCTTTACAACTTTGGAATGTAGTAGCGTAGCCCTACAGAGGAATGCTGTCTTAAAGATCAATCTTCGATGGTCGCCGAACCTTTCTGAGCTTTTTCAGCTATTCATTTTTCTTCTAATTCGAAGTTTAGTAAGACATCACTTCACAAATGTATCTGTACACGTGACGGATGGGAAAAGTTTCTTCAAAAATCTTTAAATGAGCGGCGTGCGCACAACCGCACCTTAAAATACCTCCGCATCTGTCATGACTCCATATGTGCCAAATGTCTCTACTGGACATGTGTTGGATGAAGAAGGTGTACATTCAGCAATCACCTAAAAACAACAGACTCGCGGACTATGGGAGTCAACAAAAGAAATTCCCTGGTTTGTCCCCGTCCTGGGGAAAGAATAAGCGAATGTGGTGCATCCCCTCTGCCTCCATGTCAGCACAGGTAATTGGGCAAATATTGCAAATGATTGGCTTCTTCACACTGGTTCTTTGTGGGACCAGCCTTTGCCAATACATTTCCAATAGTAGGCCGATACCCGTGCTACTTGGGCTCTGCCTCTATGTCAGCACAGCTCTCAGCGACCGGGGAGCGCCTACACCAGCGGTGCCTCATGGGCCTGGTACACTTCGGTCACGTGACCATGCCGTCGATTGCGCCTTTCCTTTCGCCTACCCGGACGATATTCAATTCCGCTAGGACGAGTGGAAGACACCGTAAATTCCCCTATCCCTACACTGAGGAGCCTCCCTTTATTGATACTCATTTCCAATCGGACAAAAATTTTGAATATTAGAAAAATATAAGTTACTGTCATAAAAATATTGAAGGTAGTGGTTAATTCATCCCATGTTGTGCAAAATATTTCTTTAACAGCGCTTCCATCATTCGCATCGAGCAGTCAGGACTGCCATAGAAAACCAATAGGGAACGCTTTTGGCGATAGTAAAGACGTTAATAGGAAACAAATGCAAGCGTGCCGACGGGAGATCTGAGGATATATCGATTGTCGTAGTGAAATCTTAAAACATATAAAAAAATTGCTTTTCATAAACTCTTTCTCGTTCAGAAACGCTTTTGTCCAGAATTGTTGGGTATGTTACTCATCAAAATTACTTGCTGTTACCTCTGCTGTTCTTAGAATGCGAGATCGGTGAGTAACTGCTTGGAGGAGCTACGATGGTCGATCGCAACTCAACAATACAGTACAGCTGTTTAATCTGTAGTTAGTGATTGGACAACTAGGGGTTGTCAACGAGTCAAGGGCTAAGCTCGGCGAATACTTCATCATTCTTACATACAACAAATGCACCAGCAGCTTTTAAGACTTCCTCTGTTCTTACTCCCTCTCTGATTCATCCTTTCCGGCTGAGCAACCTTGTTAGGGATTGTCTAAGGGAAACATTTGCAACGTGCAATAGGAAATGGGCTCCCATTTTTCAGATTATCTCCGTGCAGATTTTTACACATTAGGGTTATAGCGACCGCGCGATCATCAAACCCTCATTTGGTATAGCTGCGCCAGCGTCTTTCACCATGCCGTTGCGAAATTAGGGTGCGGATGCAAGACTAGATATTTATTAACGCAATGTAAGCAGCCTGCACCGTCTATTAACGCGCACTTTATTATCTTATCCTTGCTCCTAATTTCACTCGACGACGCTTTAACCAGCGCTAACGAATCATGGCGGCTGAACTCGCCGAGTTCTTGATTAAAGCGATGCGCTAACAGTGGTGTTTGCGATTTTTTTTCTTGTTCTACTACTTTGGGTATAATGGCAACTTTCTCCATATATGATATTGCGGCAAGGTATATTGCGGCAGTAAATACTTCCTGTAAGCGTCATTACTGGCATGGATGCTATCACATTAATGACTACAGAGCCTCACTGCTGGCTTGAAGGCGATAAACAGTCGAGCGACAATTTTGCGCGCCGCTTTTACCGCTGAGGCTGCCAAACAAAAACCTAAAAAAATAACCCTCTACCCCCTCCCCTCTGCTTTGAGACAAACGGCGATAAAGAGGAACTCATCATTCATGCTTAAAATATGCGTCACTTTCTACTAATAAGGAACTAGTTCAAATAATTAGGCAGGCAAAACCTAGAGCATTTGAATGTTTGCGTGACCCGTTACACATTTACATATAGGTATACTAGTTGAAGAACTTCCATTGGGCCACTGCGTCCATGGGAATGCCTCAAGGTAGAGCATATTTTAAATATGGCTGCAATTACTCATTAAATCATTACAGCTCAGCCAATCACAGCTATAAGGCCAAAAAAGTAAGCTATACGGCTTTCACATAAACTTCGCAGACGGAAAATTCATATTGGTTTGAAGATGATACCAGCGACCATTGCCTGCCCGGGAAAATCGCTCTAAAAGCTGAGCCAACCAGGACAGCTAGCACATGGCAGGACAAGGTCGATTTGATCAACAGCTCAAAGTGGGAACGGCGTTGTACCGACGCCGTTTCCACATTGAGCTAGCCTCTGCTGTGGTGCCACAGAAAGTTGACCACACGTATAAACTGACATTAAACATGTGCGCGTGCGCATTTGTGCGGACAGACGGGCAAAAATGAGCGGACGCAAGACCCGAACCGAAGAAGACTGGACAGCAGGAGACCATATATACACTGGCACACTGTAGTCGGGAAAGTCAGAACGTAACTGTGGAACGCATTTCATGCATTACATGTATGCATTATTAACAAAAAATGCAGAGATAGAGAAGCAAGGATAGGCGGGGAGAACAACCACAAAAGTTCTTAAGGGGCCACAATAAGACTCCACTACAGGGCTGAAAAGATGTGTCCCGAAGACTTTTGAACCAGGCTGTACATGACCATTCCTCATGTCGCAGCCGCAGGAAGGACATTCGGCCACATCGATAAGCACAGATGATCATAATCGTCATTACTGTTATCGCCACCGTCGGGTAGATTACGTTGAGTGAAGGAGATGCCCCTCTTCTAAAGATCCCCAATTAGCGCTATCCGGAGCCAGCTGCGAGCAAACTAAGCTATCGCTGACGATTGCCTAATCTTATGCCCTCCTTTGATTATCTGTCGTCCAGGCTACGTTTTGCATGTATTGAAATCCACTCAGGTAGTACAACTGAGTAGCTGTTTTCTGTACTATGCCTTGCGTGTCCACTCTCTTCAGTCTAGTTCATCCTTCTGAGCTGCGCTCAAATGGTGGTAACAAGAGTTTATGCTATGACACACGTTACTCATTACCTGTCCTTAAGTGTTACACTGTCATCCCTGGTTTCATAGCACGCTGCGCTGTCGGCAGACTGTTTTCAGGCCTGTTCATTCACCTAGGAGTTTCGGCTCTTTAGGTGAATAAATTCAAGGTACCACTATTGTATGCATTTTGAGGGCAGGAAATACTAAGGGGCCGTAACTAAAACGCCGATACACAGCTGGCGTATCAAATTTGCTTTTTAAAAAAAAATGTTATTAAGTTTTCCATCCGCCAACGCTGCTTTGACCATCGGGTATAAAAGTGCCACCGAGGAACTGAATACAGAGTCGCTGTTGACTTTTTCTCCCTCTTCATCATAAATGTAAAAGAAAGGAGGTTAGAAGGAAATGGAACTGGGTGTTGGCAGAGCCCACAGCGACACAAACTGACATAGAAGAAATATGTTAGGTTGCTAATGGTAAAAGGTACCGAAGAGAAGATACGCTGCACAGAAAAAAAGGAACTAAATTATGAGCGCTGATAAGATCAGGGTTTTTTTTTTCAGGCGGCTGAAATGAGGTCCTCTTTTCGGGAATTCCATCACTGCAATCCTGTTTCTCGAAGTTCGCTGTGTACACAGTGCCCGAATCACAGACGAGGCTGTCCAGGTAATGTCTGGAGTGCCTGCGTTCAATCGAGAGTCTACGAATTTCGCGGTGCTGTTTGTCCATCATAGCCTCTTTATCATTTTTCCTGCTCGGAAAATGACGCGGGGTTCGCTTTTCAGGACACATCATCCGCTTCGTGCGCTCAATCAAAGCGGGGTCTAAAACTGACAGAAAAAGTAAACATTCATTAAGTCGAAAAATATACGCACTATATTCGGCGGTAACCCAAGAACTGCCGTAATTTCCTGACTATAGTCCGCAGGGACGAATTTCGAATGAAAATAAGTTCTTTAGATTGTCCGCAAGCAATATAAAACGCGTAAGCAAGCATTTTGTTGGTAAGAAGTAAAACTGGGTTTTTTATTATAACGCATTGATTTTTATTCTAGAAGCCGCCGAAATCCCTTTCTACGGGGCTGCCAGAATGAAACAAGTCAATCACGTCACACTCGACGAAAGGCTCGTCAATATTTCTATCGCAGTCAAAATCCGATACCTCTGTTGCAGCAGTTACCAGATACTTCTGTTGCACCGTTCTCACTCTGCCAGCCCTGGAGTTAAATCTACATTTAGGCGTCCGCGTATTTATTATTTATTTATATTAATAAGGTTTTGCGCATGTTCTCACAAATACAAGAACTGGAAAGCAGCAACTCTTCTCTACAGTGACAGCACTTGCTTGTATAGAGAGGTTGACTGCATATCCGAGCTATTGTCGCTATGTTATTTAACACGGCAACATGTCGTAAGCGCCCACTTGAGGCAAGTTTTTATTTTTTTTTAGACACTGGTAGGCTTCTTTGGCTCTGATAAACAATCGGAAAAAATATTATGTACAGTCCGCACGCATAGGTAGTCCGCTGGACGAATAATTTCAGCTTTTAAACATGTACATAGACCACAGACTATAGTCCTGAAATTACGGTAATCGAAAGATGCTCCTCAAAGAAGGCCCTCCAGCTAATGGCCTCCACCTCCTGTATTGACGTCAAGAACAATCCGGTTAATCCGTGGTAATAGCGCGTCGCTCCTTCCTCCTCGTCCTGTCATAGCGCTGTCGTTTCTTCGCTCAGTTTAACATTAGTCGCTCTGTTTACCACTAGTGTAAAGTAGTTAATTTCTTTTCTCCCGTCAATCTTCTGCGATGTCACGCTAGCACGCGCAAGGGTAGTAAATGTGATGTCCAGAAAATCGGTCGATGTCATTGGCCGTGGGGCTTCCTTTCGGGAGCACTTAACGCTTCGTTCCTCAGTTGTAGACGGCCATAGCGCGATGCGGTTTTTTATGAAAATGCACAGAATGATGCGGCAATTTTTAATGGTTATAAATTATATTGCCATAATATTTAGATCTTCGACTGAAAGGTCGTCCTTCAGATGCTTAGGTAGTTGTGCTATATTGGCTGTTGATGATTACAGTGGTGATGTGGCTGTTCCCCTAAGCACGGGCTGTCACAGTTGGTATGTCGGTGACAAATGTGGCTGTGAATGTATCATTATTAAATAAAATCCAGTGTGTTTGTGCCAGATTTTGTGAAGACCGCATCGTTCTACTGTATTACTTTCAGAATTATCGAATGTTGCTGTAAGTGTGACTTTTCGATCACCCTGTCTTTTCGTGACCGTTTTCTGAGTTCTCAAACGCACCTTACGGTGGCAACCTATTAACAAAAAAGACCGCATTGAGGATCATCTTTGATCCAAGGCGGCTCTTTCGAGATCCACACACGCGGAAGATTTTGCGACACTGCTAATTTTCAAGCAAATAGTGTCATAATTTAAATAACGCAGAGAGGTGACTTTGAAGC
Organism: Amblyomma americanum; assembly: GCA_030143305.2. Taxonomy (NCBI): domain Eukaryota; kingdom Metazoa; phylum Arthropoda; class Arachnida; order Ixodida; family Ixodidae; genus Amblyomma; species Amblyomma americanum. The sequence goes on along the minus strand of JARKHS020007174.1, from coordinate 89,226 downwards.
GATTCGGGGTTCACTGAGCAATTCGACCAACTCATCTTAGTGCTGCCGTACCAGCCAATTCAGATCATTTTTACTTTTGCGTCTGACTTCACTCACACCTGCTGGCACTGTACTGTTTCACGTAAAAACCTAAAATGATCGCGAAGCACAGGGGTGTCTTCTGTTTGGTAGCGCAGCGCGCGAGGCTGTCCGTGCCACCTGCTAGCTGTCGCTGTAGCTTTAAGTAAAAGAAATGCAATGAATACTACCGAGAGTGAACTATGTTCCTTCATTACGAATAGGCCCACCGTCATAAGTTTGGTTTTTTTCATTGCCTTCACTGTCATATTATTGGATCAACTTTGAAGGCTTTCTTTGCATGAACCATTGAGTCAAACAAACCAGAATTACTGATGGCTCTGTGGTTATGGCGCTCGGCTGCTAACCCAAAAGGCGCGGGTTTTGATCCCGGCCACGCCGGTTGGATTTCGATGAAGGCGAAATTCAAGAGGTCAGTGTACTGTGCGATGTCAGTGCACGTTAAGAACCCCAGATCGTTGAAATTTCCGAAGCCCTTCACTACGGCGTCCCTCCTAGCCAGAGCTGCTTCGGGACGTTAAACCTCCATAAACCATAAACCATAGTGAAGGTAATGGTACATTTTTTTATATGTATTAAAATCGTTCTTTTAAAGTGCTTCTATCGATCGCATCGAACAGTTAAGACTGCCGTGGAAAACCAATGAGGTACGCTTTTGACGAAAGCAAAAACGTTAATAGAAAAAAATGCAAGAATGCCGTCGGGTTATCTGCGGTTATATTGATTGTGATAGTGAAATTGCATATTATATGAAAAAATTGCGTTCACAAACGGTTTCTTGTTCAGAACTGCTGTTGTACAGATTGGTTGGGTATGCTTACACTAAAGTAGTGGTGCGGGGGAGGATCTTCTTGTTATTCATTTAAAATTTCTCTAACACCTGTCCCTATTACAGTTGGCGCCCCAGTTTACACCTATTTCTGATAAACTAGCCCATTTCCAAGCGTTCCTTTAATAACGAGAGACTAAAGGAGTTTATAGACCACCGATAAACGTCGGGAAATTTCTCGCCAGTCCGTCTTGAAGTTTCAACAAAGGCCGCACGCATGCACTTATACCGCACCATGAAAACTCAAATGTCACGAAGTCGGCACCCCTTGAAGATTGGGCCGCGAATGTGGGTCGACAGTTATGATTGCGGGCCTCAAAATATTCCTCCGGTGGCCTTTTTGAGAGCTCGAATAACCGAGCTCCGTTCGATGAAGCGCCTGCTCGCAGAGTTTTATAGGTCAAGAGGCGTTGCCCCATTTGATGACGATACCGACGCTTAAATTTCGATTAAGGAATGAATAAATATTGGAAGCTTTGACTGTGCCTTTGGACGACATCTTTATACGCAGAGTTATGAAATGAGAAAAGATGCGAAATCTTCGCAGTGGTGATTACGTGAAGAGATGAAATGTTGTCGCGTTGTGGCGTTGTAAATCTGCAGAAAGGGCCGGAAAGCCCCGGATAATTTATTTTTACTTCTAATTTTCTTCTATTAACAGCAGTAGCGGCAGCGCTTGCTTTATGACGAAACATAGAAAGAAATGACGTCAGTACCGCAACTCACTCAAGGAACGGTGGGCGCCGCGGAGCGGAAATTATGGAACACAGGACAGAGAAAAAGTGGGTTGGTTTGAAAGAATATACAGGGTGTTTCAAATTTGAGTGATGGAATTTTTTAAACGTGTTTTTGAGTTAAAAGAGTTAAAAGAGTGCTTTATACGCCATAGAATTGTCACAGGCTATGTCCTTTAAAGGGGCTCTGACATGCCTTCCGAGGAGTGCACATTAACTCTCTTAATCACTGCTCTGTGTTGCCATGAAAATCAGAGCCAAATAATACTCTTCTACACGCAGCAGACGACCCACAATCACGCGTCAAAGTTGGCGAGCCCTTCCCGGCGACTTTTTCATGCTCGCATCCTCCTCCTTCCCCCGCATCTGCGTAGATAAGGTGAGAGGTGGCCATTGGTCAGATTCTTTCAGACGTCAGGCAGCTACCGTGGCCGCGGCCAATAAGCCGCTTAGCTCCCGCGGGTCAGGAAGCTCCGCTCCCAGAGGGGGGTCAGCGAAGGAGCGCCTACCTTCCAGCGCGCAAAAAGTGACGAGAGGAGAGGGAAAGGCTCGAAGACACTGAAACTCAAATTTTAACTACAGATAACTCAGCTTCTACAAAGCGCACTTAAAAAAATACTTGCTTGGCACTATTCGTGAAGCGCCGTGCTTCAATATCCCATGCATGCTGCAACTTTATTAGGGCCCCCTTCACAGCCCCTTTAAGATACAGCTAAGACATGATGATGAGCGTGTTCGTTAAATAACATCTAATCTTCAAAGCTTTTAAAGGCTGCGGTTATCGGCCTGACTTATTTTTGTAGCTCATCGTTACTATGGCGCATGCCAGTTTTTAGATTTCAGAAAATGCTAATCTCTTCGCCGCTGTATCGCAAGGAGTTCTGGGCCTGAACACGGGCGAAATCGAAACCATCCGGGAAATAAGGCACCGTTCGTCTACCACCTGCATCAGAGACAGGTGCGTGTATCACGTTCTGCGTGCCTCCTCCCCGTTCCCTCCCGGGCGCAGCGGAAGGAAGAGGTGACACTTGCACCGTTGTGTGACGTGTGCTCGTAGGCTTTGCTATGTGCCTTCTCCGCTAGGGTGGCCTCGATTTCGGGCCCAGAGTTCCTTGCGATTAAGCGACGAATAGAATCGCATTTTCTTAAACCTAAAACTGACATAGGCATTACTAACGATAAGCTGAGGCGCCCGTGTGCTGTGCAATGTCAGTGCACGTTGAAGATCCCCAGGTGGTCTAAATTATTCCGGAGTCCTCCACTACGGCACCTCTCTCTTCCTTTCTTCTTTCACTCCCTCCTTCATCCCTTCCCTTATGGCGCGGCTCAGGTGTCCAATGATATATGAGACAGACACTGCGCCATTTCCTTTCCCCCAAAACAATTAATATTAGTAACGATAAGCTACAAACCTTTAAATAAATTAGACGCTTGACTGTTATATTAATAATAAATTTTTTTGGGTGAAAGAAAATGGCGCAGTATCTGTCTCATATATCGTTGGATACCTGAATCGCACCGTAAGGGAAGGGATGAAGGAGGGAGTGAAAGAAGAAAAGAAGAAAGAGGTGCCGTAGTGGAGGGCTCCGGAATAATTTCGGCCACCTGAGGATCATTAACGTGCACTGACATCGCACAGCACACGGGCGCCTTAGCGTTTTGCCTCCATAAAAACGTCTAACTGTAAAAGTTAAAAATGTCAGTGTTAGGTATTTAACCAACGTGCTGAGTGGTACGCTTCATGTTGTCTAGACTGCTAAATCATGAAGCAACTTGTGGTCTACAGTGCACGGCTCCCAATTAGTGATTGCAACACAATGGCTACCTTAATCACCTCCCATTCACTGGAATAATGACGCACTTTGAAAAGAATAATAAGAAAAGGATTCGCCGGAAGTGCTTCTAATATGTCACTGGAACATATACCTCATGAAGAAATGCATTAAGGAAAGGCGCAGTAACGTAAAACTATGAAATTAGGGCTTTGATATCTTCCTGGCTTGCAGGGCATTGCCTAAGGCACAGCGAAAACCACGGTGATTAAATGACCGGGTACTGGATCTCAGAAAGTGGTAAAAATCCCGCGAAAAATTTTTACGACGGCCGGTGACGGGCAACTTCAAGGACCTTGCAAACTACACACGCAAAGAGTAGGACGTACTGCATGAATGAAGCGAAGAGGACAAGATGTCATAACATCAAAAAATTAGGAGTATTTAACCAACATGAAATTGACAGTTGCATAAGATACGTCAAGGAGTATATGTGTAGTATGCAGGGACCAGAACTAATAATAATTATTGGTTTTCGGGGAAAGGAAATGGCGCAGTATCTGTCTCATATATCGGTGGGCACCTGAACCGCGCCGTAAGGGAAGGGATAAGGGAGAGAGTGAAAGAAGAAAGGAAAAAAGAGGTGCCGTAGTGGAGGTCTCCGGAACAATTTCGACCAACTGGGGTTCTTTAACGTGCACTGGCATCGCACAGCACACGGGCGCCTTCGCGTGTTTCCTCCATAAAAACGCAGCCGCCGCGGTCGGGTTCAAACCCGGGAACTCTGGATCAGTAGCCGAGCGCCCTAACCACTGAGCCAGCGCGACGGGGGGGGGGGGGGGACCAGAACTCTAATTTTAATTTCAGCGTGATATACTTTCAGTTGAGTCACGTTTATTCCAACACCCATAATTCAAACTTCCAGCTTATGCGAAGGTAACGCTCTGTCGCGTCAAGATATAGCATAGTAAGTGTGTTCAGTCCGACTTCGCCTAATTTCAGAGCAAAACTTTAGTGCGCTGCTAATTATAACTGTGGAGATTTGACTATTATTGCGGCGTTTTTATGGAGAAAAAACGCTAAGGCGCCCGTGTGCTGTGTGATGTCAGTGCACGTTAAAGATCCCCAGGTGGCGAAATTATTCCGGAGCCCTCCACTACGCTACCTCTTTCTTCCTGTCTTCTTTCACTCCCTCCTTTATCTCTTCCCTTACGGCGCGGTTCAGGTGTCCGCCGATATTTGAGACAAACTGAGCCATTTCCTTTCCCTCACAACCAATTATTACTATTAATATTATGATTATTATTATTATTGCAAACAGAATATTATAGAGCTGGAAAGTTAGAGTTGAAGAGTGGCAAGGCCTATGAGGTGATTAAGAGGGGCTGCATATATTCGATATTTAATTACATAACTAGGGGACACTAGAAGATAACTAGGGGACGCTAAGGGTCCATTAAACAAGGTACCATAGTGAAATTACATTAGTTTGGAATTCTGAATGTTAAGAACGCACGATTTGGCTTCAACAACGTGACGTGTAATAAAGAGAACCCGCATCCGATTCCCTCACAGTCAAATTCCCCACAATTCAAGCAAACTGCGGGTCTTCTTGAGTTCCAATTATCAAGATTTGAGTGCAGGATTGATTGAACGGAACGCACGAGACTGCATCCCACGGTGTAAGCCACCTCATGGGGGTCAAGCTGGCAGCTTTTTCCAGGGGTAAACATTGTGACAGGACCTCGTAGTTTCCCAAGATGCAGCCTGCTTGCTGCGGAAAATCTACCTACAGAAACCGGTGGCGTGCGTGTTGACCGCGCGTTAAAGCACAGGGACAGAAGAAACACAGAGGACGATGTGTATCTTCTGTCCCTGTGCTTTAATCGCGCTAGTCCACACGGCTAGGATCATTACCAACCTAGCCCGCGCAATTGGGCCGATGCCAGAGCACCGGTGGCGTGCTGTGCCGCTTTGACCCCGCATGGTAATAATAATGAATAATAATTGGTTTTTTGGGGAAAGGAAATGGCGCAGTATCTGTCTCATACATCGTGTGCGACACCTGAGCCGCGCCGTAAGGGAAGGGATAAAGGAGGGAGTGAAAGAAGAAAGGAAGAACGAGGTGCCGTAGTGGAGGGCTCCGGAATAAATTTCGACCACCTGGGGATCTTTAACGTGCACTGACATCGCACAGCACACGGGCGCCTTAGCGTTTTTCCTCCATAAAAACGCAGCCCTGCATGGTTCCCATGCCCCGCCGCTTTGGCTCAGTGGCTAGGGCGCTCGACTACTGATCCGGAGTTCCCGGGTTCGAACCCGACCGCGGCGGCTGCGTTTTTATGGAGGAAAAACGCTAAGGCGCCCGTGTGCTGTGCGATGTCAGTGCACGTTAAAGATCCCCAGGTGGTCGAAATTATTCCGGAGCCCTCCACTACGGCACCTCTCTCTTCCTTTCTTCTTTCATTCCCTCCTTTACCCTTCCCTTACGGCGCGGTTCAGGTGTCCAACGATATATGAGACAGATACTGCGCCATTTCCTTTCCCCCCAAAAACCAAATATTATTAAATGGTTCCCGTAATCCCTAGTCCACACGGCTAGGAAGAAACCTTGCCAGCGCTTGGGGATGACAGCGCACCGTCACCTGCTGTGGGCTGAACCTTACAAATCCAAAATCCTCGCTACTGCAGCTCTCAGACGAAAGAAAGCTCAAAACGAGCGAAGAAAGAAAGATGAAAGGAAAGGAAGGAAGGAAAAACGAAAAACAGAAGGGAAGAAAGAAAGAACGAAAGAAAGAAAAAGTAAGGAAGAAAGGAGGGTAGAACGAAAAAAGAGAAGAAAGAGGATAGAAAAAGAAAGAAATTAAGAGAAAGTAAGGAAGAAAGGAGACTAGAATGAAAAAAAGAAGGAAGAAGGATAGAAAGAAGAGAGAACGGAAGGAGGAAACGAAAAAGAACAGGAAAGGAAGAAAAGAGAATAGAAGGAAAAAAGGAAGGATGAAAAAAAGAAAGAAAGAGAGAAAGAAAGAAAGGCAGGAAGGCAGGAAGAAGTAGAGAAAGGACGAAAGTAAGTTCAAATAAAGTGCCTTTCTAGACAACGTCGTTGTTTACGCAACTCAGACATGTGTCAAGGCAAGCTTTATTGCCCAAGCCATGAACGGCAAGTCTTGCACGCATACTTGCGCAAATTCTGAATGAGGGCAACCACACTCCCGATAGACTGCTGCATTGTTCCTGAAATATGCTTGGGTTGATATTTCACTAGCCGTACTATACTAAGAAGTATGGAGATATACCACGGTAGATTACGCCATTGCCAGATAAATTTGTTTTGAAGAAAGAAGAGTTAATATTTTTGCTCGTATACTTTTGCCCTGACCTAAATGTTTTTTTCTTTTCACGGTTTTTACACTGTATCTGGCAGCAAGCTACAAGTGAAGGCGGATTAATGTCGCTCTTGATAAATCTGGACAATTGCATTTCTCCTCGACCAAGCAAAAAAATGGAGACAGACCCGAAACTCGGCATTGCAAAACAGGCTCTGTGCCGACAATGAGCACTAGGCGTCGTAAAGCAATAATACTGTACCGAAAGTATTTGTCGGAGTATCACTTCAATGTTGTAATAGCGAACAGACGCAAAAAAATGCGCGAAATATCAGGCGCAAAGCGCCCATTTGTGGTTACGCGCGAACATCGGAGGGAAAGACCATTGCGTTACGAGCCTTGAAGGAATGGCCTAAACCATCAAAGGAAATTTTACTGCACGTTATAGAACTTTAATTTAGGGCACGATATACGTTTTGCAACGAAACGCTGGGGATAGGCGCTATAAAAACTTGAATTTTTGAAGAGAGCATGATGAATCCTTTAATAAGGTTTGAAGTTCAAAAGTAACTCTTTTCTTTAAAGTGCGCCGCAGTGTAGGGAATCCGCCATATTTTCCTTTGCCTAGGAATGGTTGGCTAGGAACAATATTTAGCATATGGGCATTTAGAATATCAATTCGAATTTGTTTTTCAAATTTTTTTCGCATTTATGATTTTCACTACCGAATTCAAATTTAGTGCTATAACATAACATTATGAACTTATTCACTGAAATGTACCTTCAGTGGCCGGGATCAAATCCTCAAGCTTGGTGCTAAGTGGCCGAATGCCATGAATGATTGGAAAGAAATCGGTATCGAAAAATTTGATAATTCTTAAATCAGCGTCCCATTAACAACCTTATGTAATGGTACACCTGACGTGTAAGGATAGTTGGTGAGTGACTTGTTATAGCCTGAAAGTCGTGCTGCTTAAGAACACACACACACACACACACACACACACACACACACACACACACACACACACACACACACACACACACACACACACACACACACACACACACACACACACACACACACACACACACACACACACACACACACACACACACACACACACACACACACACACACACACACACACACACACACACACACACACACACACACACACACACACGCACGCACGCACGCACACACGCACACACGCACACACACACACACACACACACACACACACACACACACACACACACACACACACACACACACACACACACACACACACACACACACACACACACACACACACACACACACACACACACACACGCACGCACGCACAAACACTAGCACACACGAACACACAAACACATACGCATACACGTATGCTCGCTCACTAACTCACTCACAATACATAACAGACCAATTAAAAGAAATGAAAGCCCACAAGTTCAGCCCGAAATGTTCTGCTCCCAATTGGTGGCGCTGCAACAATGAGATCTGTAAAGTTCCAAAGATTCAGACTGCATTTTCTGAAGCAAGCAGCCAATTCAAAGCTTCTCATCTGCGTCACTAGTGTTGCTATAAATACCGTATATACACGTGTAGCGAAGCAACGTCTAAATGAAGAACTCTAGCGTCAGTTACAGCTCGTGAGTGAACAGAAAGCTGTTCCAGCTCTAGCGCTGCCTGACAGCGGTACGCATTTTCGGTAACAAGCACCGCCTAAACGCGGCATGCTCGCCAAATAACGACACTCGCATATCGAACACTGTCTACTCTTTCTGAAATATGGAACTGAACGTCGAAATGGCGAATCAAGTGGAGCCAAAGCTGGATGCAACGAACCGAGCTAGAAAAAAAAGCTTAGAGAATTTTATTGTCTTTGTTTTTGGAGGTTGGCAGCACTGTTATGGGTCTGCGCAGCATTCTATGGAAACGTCGGGCTTTCGAAATTATGCTTCTTCTACGTAAGGTGATATCATTAGACGGCAGTGATTACGCTATATACGGAAACTGAGATGGGAGCCTGTGCCACTGAAGACGAATTTAACAAAAAGATTCGGCATACTGTCGCAAAAGGGAATATAAAGGACGACAGAAACAGGACGCACAAGTAAGAACCGTACCCACAGCAACCGTACCTCCTACGTTGGTATTAGAGCGAAAGCTCTACTACTCGACGTACAACTCTGAGTTTCACCTGGCTTTGCGCGTTTGACCTTGAAGCCCGACCAAGGTACAACCGAACACACACCCAGAAAGACTAAGAATGTACGACTATGTGTTTTGCTGCGCATAGCCATGATGTGCCTGTATGGTATGGTCATAGCTAATGACCAGCAACCACGTGACCGACGACCAGTGGTCACTTGACTTTTGACCTTGACCTTAAGAGCTGAGGTTCGCATTGCTGATGTGACGTCATGCGATGACGTAGCAATGGCGTCTTACCATTGTTCGCTATAAATACCGCAGGCTTTGCTTTCGCTCGCCTACCAGGTTCAGCCAGGTTTTAATTAAAATTTATCAAGAAGCAATTGCTAAAATAAGCAGAAATCAAGACGACGACAACATAAATATAAATCCGCAGGCTAACACTTAAAATTGCGCGCTGCGCTTGTTGTAGTCTAGGCTGCTCTATGGAGTAGCCTTTGCTCTAAAACATACGGCTCTCAATCAGTGATTGGAACATTTATTTTTATTCTTATTTTATTCATACTAATAATTACAATAATGGTACGGCTTTAAAAGTGCCGAAAAACTTGTTCCATAAGCGCTCCTAATCTATCATTGGAACTTGCTCCAGTAAACGGAACCAAAAAAGTTAATTTTACCTAGCACGCATATGCCAGCTTACGTTCCCGCATTTTACTGCAGCCGACGTTTTAGATACCCGGCACGTGTTCTCTTGCCTTTCTCCTGGATCAAGAAGCTCCTAAGACTCGTCGGTTAAAGCAAAAAGATACTGCATGCCCTTAGCGCAAAGCATATGGGCCCGCCATAGAGAGCAGGCAACAGTGGAAACGAAAGAGGCTTCGGGGAACGCGTCAGCGTAAAAGCTTTCGCTTGTAATACAGCAGCATGCGTCTGTTGTTTGGATAATCGCCTCATAGGAACACACTGGAGCACCGGTATTCCTTCGCTGATCGCCCCCTAGTTCCCAGGGTAACCCCTTATGCGAGAGCACTCACGTGGTGCTCGGTTGCTTTGGAAGTGGCCACTTCAGTTGCCTGTAATGACTAAGCATAATCGAGCGATTTGCGGAGTCATCCGCCCGTTCTGGGGAGCTCGATGAAGAGCAAGATGTAATGGCCTTTCTCCTTGGAGCTCTTCATCTTGAATATGCAGTAGAGCTCCTGAGAGGCTTCGAAAGGCTGCAACTCAGTGCGTTGTGATGAGCCCGACGCTACGCGAAAAAAAGAAGCATGTATAAAGTTTATTACGGAATGCAACCGATGCTCCGTCTGTAATGATGACTGCTACAAGCTGTAATGGTTCTTTATGCGCCGGAGTGGCCATGCAGTTGTGCGTTGCGCTGCTGACTGACGGATAACGCGATCAGTGCTGCTACTCCATGATCCCAAGAGCTGCATTTCGATGAAAGCGAAATCTGTGGAGAGGTTTAGATGTCGTTGGGTAACGTGAAGTGGCGTCGGAGCCACCCCCTGCTTAGTTCCTTGCAGATGAGGCGTAAACTTGGCAGGGCAGGTTTTGAAACGGAAGCGTCAGTACGCTAGGTAAAGCAGTCGTCGGGTAGGCAGCACAACGACCTTGACCGACCTTCAACCCAACCAAGGATAGCCGTGTATGGACCATATGTGGTACAGTTACGGTGTAGAACCATTGATACCCGACCTTAACCCACGACGTTTAGTTGACCTTTGACATTTGACCATGAGAACATCCGATGGGGTGATGTGAAGCCAGGTGATGACATCCGATGGGGGTGCCGTAAGACCATGTGATACCACGTCACAGCCACGTGGTCGTGTGGGTACTATATGGGATGGCTGTAACGAGCGTGTAGCAGAGCTACCATGTACGAGACTCAGACGCTTAGCAAGCGTGCTTGCTTTTCGCTGAATTCCAGGGTTAGCAAAGTTGAGCCACTGCCAATTATTATCCCGGATTTTTCCTGCCTTAAGCCTATTGCTACAGAGAGTATGCACTGACCGCGTAGTAGCCCCAATTTTCTCTGCGTGCAGAAATGCGAAAGGCGTGAAGCATGTCTAATCTGCTGATTGCGATCTGCTACGGTTTGCATTGGCGAAGCTGCGCGCTAAACCGCAAAGTGACGACCCTGACGTCCTATAAATATCTCGCACAGGACATTGGTTTTCATCACCAGCCGTTCTTTGGCATTAGAGGTGAAAGGAGATCGCGTCGTTACCACTGGATGACGCTATCATCACTTGGCTTGGCCATAATCCGTGACGTCATCCTTTGTCCCGCGTCTCAACGATCACGCGACTGGTGGGTCACGACGAAGGGTCACGCGTTTGACCTGAAGCTACAACTTGTTTCACAACATGCGAGCACCCCTCCAGATTCTTCTAGATCTATTTTTTTGCTAGAATGACATCCACGTGAGGTGGGTGTTAGTACATACACCCGAACGAAAAAGTCAAGATGCGCTCTGAGACAAGCAGCTCGGAGTTGCTCCACATCAGCATACGTCACACGATGCTGTCACGTACAGCTGTGCGGATTTCAGTGACCGATTGACACTCCACGCAGCTTATCCCTACACTGCTTTACAACCAAGTCTTGCGCCAGGATCGAATAGAACCCGCCTGAAGAATGCTCTCGTAGGCCGAAATACGTTCTTTGTTTGCTCGTCCTACAGTGTGCTAGGAGGAGTGGTGAGAACAGGCTTCGAAACTTGCTAAAATAAAAGACTGAAAAAAGGAACACGAAGCGAGAAGTGAAAAAAGAACAAGGGGCATAGTTGATGGAAAACTACGGCCGACGCCGCTGACAGGCGAAAATCTATCGAATCGATCAAGATTTTCGGAGTGAAGGGACCTCGTCGTCGACAATCTATGTTGGCGCCGGAATCCTCTTCAGTATTCTACCCGAACGCGCGCGCTCTCTCCTGTCATGGCTGTCGATTCGGTTCGTTGGCCGGTTTATCTAGACTCCGAGCAGACACCGCACCCCCTCAAAAGCCGTCCAGTGGCGCAGGCAGTGGCTTCTTCTCTTGTTCTCCAGACGACGTGCTTGAAAGCCCCTCTAACTCCCGGAGCGTGCTGCGGCGAGTATGACGTCACATGGCCCCCAACAGAAAGAAGACTTCTGAAATCAATGACCTAAGGAGCTTGGATCATGTGAGAAGGAACGAGTCCTTCTGTGACGAGGAGTGGCGGCGTTCGTAGGAGGAATTTTGTTTTAGTTATGAATTAATTCTTGGAGATTGTCATGGTCCACCTTTTACGTCTCTGTAACGTAGTTCACCAACAGTGAGTAATTAAGGTGCACACTCAACCCGCCGCGGTGGCTTAAGAGCTTTGGCTTTCGGCTGCTGGTCCCAAGGTAGCCGATTCGATCCAGGCCGTGTAGGCCGCATTTTAATGGAGGCGAAATAAAAATTACTCGGGGCCTTAACCAATTGCTTAAAGAAGATAATGCGATAGCATTTAGGTTCCTTGCTGTGGTGTCTACAATGAGTGTCTAATGTTCTGCAGGGGATTTTCGCGCCAATACTCCGGTTGGATTTGGTGCCGATGCCCCTGTATGGTTACATCAGTAATCACCTTCTAGAATGCGCGAGTACTTTCAATTGGATTATCATATGGGATTATACTAATCCTACCCACTAATACATCCTAACCCATTTTATGGGGTTGGTCTCGTTCCGAAATATTGAGGGTCCTTAGGAATTTTTGTGGGTGGGCCAATTTGCACATTTTGTGGACCATCACAATTTCAACTTTGGATGTACTGCTGGTAACGCTATGTTGACGAGGTCACGACCTTACAAATCGTCTTCACAGGCCACGGGGAGACCTCATACCCCTACTGGCGCTGTGGTGCAGCGGTTAAGCAATGCGCACTGACCCGGCAGGTGGCTGTTTCAAACAACCACCGGTGAGGCTTGTGAGACCCAGGTTGCGCTTCCACAGCTACCGTAAGGCTCATGCGCCGGCCATGGTGGACAGGTGGTAACTGCACTGAATTTGGCAAGGTGGGCAGTTTGTTCGTAATCCAGTGCACAGATTAGAACCTTTCATGGTGGGCAGGATGTGACAGGGTCACAAGGGACGCGACCTCGCTCGATTAGTGAATGAATGAATGAATGAATCAATGAACGAACGAACGAACGAACGAACGAACGAACGAACGAACTTTATTCCCGCCATCATGGGGCCTCACGGTCTGGGCGCAGCAATTAGCAGGGGGTGCCTCCCAGCCGGCTCTGAGCACCGGAGACCGCGGAGAAGGTCTTGTAGTAAGCTGTCTCCGCCTGACGGATGATGGGTCTTAGCTGATCCCGGTCGTGGCTCCGGATCGGCTCTTCCCAGGTGGCAAGGTCTGGGATGCTTTGTAATTTAGCCCCAGGAGAATCCTGACACCCCCAAATGAGGTGATTTTGAGAAGTCATTCTGTGGCAGCTACTGCAGAGCTCAGGCTTCCCAGTGTCTTCATCGTGTAGTATAGAGTACGGAAAGAATCTGTTGACCTGAAGTTGCTTGATCACGCAGAGAATTACGTGGGGAACTGCAAATTCCGCGGTGCTCTCTGATTGATAGATATGAATCGCGTGATGCTGCTGGCGTCTCAGGAAATTGACCAATCAGAGGGTTCGCTGCCGAGATGACAGAGTTTTTGTTGAAACGAGAGCAAAATGCTATCACATAAAACTCTAATGAGCTGTGCGATGTCAGCGGACGGCAAACAATCCCAGGTGATCTAAATTACTCCACAGTTTGCACTGAGGCGACCTTCATAGCATAAGTCGTTTCGGGATGTTAAAACCACACAATTCAGATTCACACTTATCTGAGCAACAATACTCAAGACGGATGTCTTCATAAATATGTACTTCCTAACGTCCGATTGGAAAATTTGTTCGTTATGTTGGACAACAGAATGATAGGTGTGGCTCGATGGAAGAAGGTGTCGTGTGGTGAAAACCCTCTTCTCCGCTGGTTTTAGATCAAGTGATGTTATCTGATGAGCAGGTTAACAGTCGTGTTCTGTCTCACCTCTTAACGATCATTGAAAAATGTGGCAGCTTGTGCCAGCATTCTTAACGGTAGCGGTCGAAAACAGCATCCATATGCAGCCCAAAACATGTTAAGGCACCCTTATAAACACTCATTAGTACTCATAATAGGGCGACCAGCACATATAAGCACACATTTGAGCGAAGAGGAAGACTAATTTTATGCATGTTGGACATTTACAAGCACGCAGTCAAGCGCTCAAAAATCATGAAAATATATTTAGGTCGTGCATCGGAACCCAAATTATTGTATCCTAAGCTTTTGAGCCATGCACCCACGCATTTTTAAAATTCGCGGACGAAAATTCTTGAAAATTGAGAAATTGTACGATACTCTTATATTGAAGGTGACGGTTCGTTCTTCTGATATGTAGCAAAGTCTTTCTTTTAAAGTGCTTTCTTCGCGCGCATCCGACAGTTTAGACTGCCATAGAAAACATACTATATGAGAACGCTTTCGAGGATAGCAAAAACGTTAGTAAAGAAATGCAAGACTACCGACGGGTGATTTGCGAACATATTGATTATTATAGTGAAATCTTACATTATATGAAATAACTGCGTTCGTAAAAGGGTCCCCACTCAAAAACGCTGTTGACCGGAATTTTCTGGTATGTGTAGCTTACGATACATACATTACCTAGTGGGTAGTGGCAATCCTTGTGATTCCAGGTTGGTTAAACAAAGAACATTGGTGGTGTTTTAGCTTTGGTTAAACCTTGAGTGATGCGATAGCTACAACCGGCCGAGTGGAACTTGGTGACGTGACCAACCACGTGACGAACCACGTGATAAGCCACGGCGCAGTGCTGCAGGCAGCTGCTCGGCACCACGTGACCAACCACGTGACAGCATGGTGGCGCAGCCACAGGGTAGCAGCGCCGCCACGCTGTAGGCTCGAAGTGCTGCCGTAAGTAGCTATCGCTACAAAAATTATTTGCAGCGCATACTGCTAGCAAAGCACTTTTGTTTGTCGTCACAGCGGTGTATAACGTTTAGCTACCCCCGATTCCCGGAGGTCCCCTGGAAACAGATGGTACGGGCGTACGAGATTGCCGCTTCTTGACTAAGCTGCAGAAATCAACGCGCAAAAAAGGCTGAAGCACAGCAGCTTCGAAAGCAATGCGGAACCGGACAATTCCTCGAATTTCTCGCACCCGGGTGCGTGAAAAAGGTGCGGGACTTGCCGCATTCCTTGCATGCTTCGTGACGGAGGTGGAATGTGAACCTCCTCGCATGCGCCCTCCATTCATTACGCGTTTCCCTCGTAAAGATCGTCGGCGGGCCGAATCTCGGCACTTGTGCATATGCGAAAGCGCGCGATTTGGAAGAGCACACACACAAAACCGTTGAGAGGTCTCTTACTGACTTACTGAGAGAATAAACAGGATAGGCCATCTAACGAAGAAATTAGATGGCCGGTGAAAATGTGAATAGTGAATGAATAAATAAATGAAGGGGTGAATGAGAGAAAGATTTACCAACGAAGGAGGAAAGGTGGGAGTGAAGGGAGAAAGAAAAGGAAAGATGGAAAGAAAAGAAATGCAAACGAATGTTGACTAGACAAAGGATTTCGTTGAAAAAGGAAGGAGAAAGTAAAAAAAAACTACGTAAGGGGAGGAAAATGAAAAAGAAAATAGGTAAGAGCGTTGCAAGGAAGAGAGAGACATGAGAAGGAGAGACATAAGGACGCACGGATTAAAGTATTGATGGGAAGCTAGGAATACCTTTAGCTTGAAAAATTGCAGGAAGCTGGTTAGGTGCAGTCCCTACGCCGTCGCCGCTGCTCCCATAATGACCATAGTGGAAGAGGGAATGAAAGAATGTTTGAAGAGGCAATGCGGCTTCCAGCGAAATTTTTTTTTTTAGAGAAGTTCCTTGTCAATTTCAGCATTTAAACTTCGGGACATCGCAAAAAAATTACATACACAAGCGCATACAACAAGTATAAAAAATCAATTTGTTTGGCCACTTCTCGGGATTATGAAGAGGCGCCCCTGTATAAGGTGCAAAAAAATAATTACTTCGAGGAAGGCAGATTAAGATCAAAGCAGGAGCGCACCAAACAAGAAATAAGAAGAATTAGGAATAACACTAGACCAAATGACGAATTTTTGGAGGGTAAACAACAGCCCTAGGCCTCCGCGGTGTTTTTTAATATTGCGTATTTGTTTTCTGCTTGGAAGCAACGAAAATACTTTAAGAGAAGAGGTACTCCCGAGGCCCGTATAGAATGACAGTAATAACAGATCTGTCATGTTTCAGATGCAGTGGTAAGCTGATTGCCGTTAAGTTGATTGGCTCTGATTCTCATGTACTTCCAGCCTATAGCAACGACCGGGTTTCATTTCGGAAGGACGTATAGATGTCGGTAATATGAACGCGAAAATGTGAGCATTCAGCCCACGGTCACTTCATAAATATGAGCGACAAGCACGCGTATTTCCTTTAATGCGATAGCATTTACATTGTCGTCTTGAAAAAAGCAACGGGTTTCCCCATAATCAAGTTTTCTGATTGGTCGAAAGGGTCGTGATGTGAACAGGACCGCCAAATTTGAAAATCTGTGAACTGGAATGCTAGAGCACCTTGCATTGAATTATCATATAGTAATATAGGAACGCGACCCACTCTTCCGCCTTAATCGACCACTAATATAAAATACCTAATATTAATCTAGTACTAATCACCACTAATCACATCGTTCAATCCACTAGCCGCCCATAGCCAACCTTAATTCTCCCTCTTATCTTCTTTATCCACCCCCTAGTCTCTTCTAATCCACCATAATAGAAAGACTAGTCAACCTTAATTCATTTTCTGGGGTGGGCCCACTTCTAAAATTTCCATAATATTGTGTAATTTTTCGGGATGAAAATATTTCAATTTCTAACATTTTCTTATTTAATAATACTGCTAAAAAGCCTCCAAGTTATTTCTAAAGAGGTTTCCTCTAGACGAATGACAGCCCCAAGACATTTTCAACTTCAGTACAGAAATGAAAAAAAATTGTTTTTGTATGCAAGCTGACTGTTTCCTTTCATAATGAACGTGTCTGTAAATGTTTATATAGAATAAGCTCGTTCGCAGGCGCTTAAAGCAGGGATAAGAACCAGGATATATGCGGTAATAAAAGATTGCTAAATTTCACCAAACTAAAAACATGCGAAATCCAACCACTGGAGTGATCAAAAGTCCGGGATTCTTGGACATCAACTTGATTCACAAGAAAAATGAGAAATTATGTATGTATCTGGTACAGAAATATTGAAAGTAATGATGCAATCTTCCGACACATAGTGAAATATCTCTTTTAGAAATTGTCATTCACTTGCATCGAGTAGTTAAGGCTGGCATAGAAAACCAACGAGGAAAGTTTTTGACGGTAGCAAGAACGATATTAGAACAAAAAAAATATTAGAAGCCTGCATAGGAGAGATCTGGGTATATATTGTCTGTTATAGTATAATCTTATAATATTTGAAATATATGCGTTCTTAAGTTTCCGTAGAAAAATGCGCATGTACAAAATTTCTGGATATGAAACGCAGGAAGAAAAAGAAATGCGCTTCAATAGCATTTGAACGGAGAAAAATATTTCGATCGACTGAAGAGGGCTTCCTTAAAACTGGCGATTTGTTCCTCTCAATGCCGAACGCCATATCCGGACGTAAAGTGCCGGGACACCCTGTCCATTTGACATCCATTTAGGCATTCTAGCACCCATTTGGAGATGTCCATTTCGCCCCTTAGCGGACTGTGATGGGAGAGAAAGGAATGAAAGCAGTTTAGGAACTACACGGTGGAGATCGGCGCATTTTTAAGGCAGCAGTTAGGCCCCCCTTGACAAGGCTTAACGACCTCGTGAACGACACGCTTGGCATCTCTCGAGTGTTTTCTTCGTTTCGCCACCATACGTGCTTTCTCACAGCCCTGAAAATTTTCTTGAAGCGGTGTATTTGTCCTTACTAATGCACTTTAAACCAATTTTTGACCAAAATGGAACCAGCCCAATATAAAGTAACTGAGAAGAGGACAAAAAAAGTGATGTATTCATAATTAGTTTCTCAAAAAGCAGGAACAATTCAGGTGTAAACGCTAAGATGTGCTAATAGTATGCAAAGATATGTAATAACACAGTACAATATGATATGGTGTGGCACCGTGTATTGCGGCGTATTGCGGTATGGTTCTCAGTTTGTGAAGCGTAAAATTTTAAATCATGCTTTTCGAGAACAAAAAACATTCAATATTCCTTGCGAGACCTAGCACACGCAAAACAAATCTACTAGTTAACTTCTGAAACATGCCTTGCATGATACGGTACCGTCTTTTCGAAAACGGAACCATGCAACGGGATTCGCTTCTCATCGGTACAGCGGAGGCCATAGGGAAACCGTAAAGACTAAAAATTATCAAAAAATGCGGTCAAGTGTTCTCTTTAGCTGACATAAGTTTAGAGATACAAAGCTTAAAAGGAGCTGGACCACTAGATAAGAATTGCTTGATATTCGAGGATTCAAATCTATGTAGACTGTAAGTAAAAGATGCCAAGTTTTTTTTTGTGCTCTAGCGTTTAAAAGCCTGACGTAATCGATGATTCAACGTTAAACTTTTCCTCACAGCACTATAGAAGCGCGGAGAAGTTTATTGTGACGTCACGGAGGGTAAGATTTCAAACTACCGCTACCATCAACCACATCCTGCCATGCACCGGTGTGTGCAGCCATACAACGCTCTGATAATTGATAATTGGTTTTGGGGAGAAAGGAAATGGCGCAGTATCTGTCTCATATATCGTTGGACACCTGAACCGCGCCGTAAGGGAAGGGATAAAGGAGGGAGTGAAAGAAGAAAGGAAGAAGGAGGTGCCGTAGTGGAGGGCTCCGGAATAATTTCGACCACCTGGGGATCTTTAACGTGCACTGACATCGCACAGCACACGGGTGCCTTAGCGTATTTTCTCCATAAAAACGCAGCCGCCGCGGTCGGGTTCGAACCCGGGAACTCCGGATCAGTAGTCGAGCGCCCTAACCACTGAGCCCCCGCGGCGGGTAAATCTCTTCTGAAAATAGCAAATTGGTTTTTGAACAACGCTCTGAGGGTTCTGACTTCGGTAGGGTTGGTTTTCTTCCTTCAAATTGAGTGTTTTGCAAGCACAACAGGCGGAGGAAAAAGGTGTGCCCATTTGACGACCAGTGGGTAACCGGCGGTCCTGGGGATCGAATCTCGCCCTTTCTGCGTGAGAGGCTGATGCTAAAACTGCTGCGGCCGCAGGCGCTGTTGGCGGTAGCTATGCACGGAATCGTTATCCTCAAGCTCTCCGATATGACTTGTTTGCAGAGATTTACAGTATACCACTCTCGCCGGCCCCCAACTGCGCATGTGCAGATTGTCGAGACAAGACAGGTGCGGGCGAGGTGCTGGAGAGGTGCGGGCGAACCTGTCTGCTAGTGGTCATCTGAGCACTCGCCATTTGTGATTGGCTGTAGCGGTTTGAAGTGGCGTTAGGATGCAAATTTTTATTACAGGGCGTTTCACCTAAGACTTCATACACTTTTTAAAAATGGGTTTTTTGAGTAAGAAAAGCGCATTTTTCGGCATAGCATTGTCAGCGGTGATGTACATCAGAATGCAGCTAAGGAGTGCGAACTAGCAGACTTAAAACATATATTGCATAGTTAATTTTTTAACTAGTACTGTTAGGCTCATTAATTACTGATAGCTCTGCAGTTCATTGTAAGTAATATACATATCACTATTGATAATTTTGAACACGCCATTACCCTCGGCGCTGTGGCCTAACAAAGTTTGGCTATTTCAACGAGTTACGAGCACTGGAGAGGTTGCTTTGCCTGCAAGCTTCTCGACACCGGATGTATTTTGGCGCGTTGAAGCCAAATTATGTTGGGCCACAGAGCCGAGGGTAACCGAGTTTTCAAACTTGTAAGAAGTGATATGAATGCTACTTATGATGGGCTACGTGCCTCTCAATAATTAAGGAGCGTACAAGTAATAGTTAGAAAGATAGATATTCAATAATAATTAACCACCCTGCTAGTTAGCGCAATTTGGCTGCATTATGATGTACCTCACAGCTGACAATACTATGCCGAAAAATGCGCTCTTCTAACTCAAAAAGCCAATTTCTAAAAATTGTGTAAGGTCTTAGGTGACACACCCTGTATATTAGCAAACGAAATACCGGAAGCATGGCGGTGGCCGGGGCGGAAAACACCTGTTGCCCGAGGAGCGCCTAGCTAGAGCTATACCAGCGACCTTACGGTTTCTTAGACGTGGGTTTTACTGTTTGCTTCCCGACGTCTCAACTAGATTGCTTCCTTCACAGCGCGTGCCCCTCCGCGGTGGCTCAGTGGTTAGAGCGCTCGGCTACTGATCCGCAGTTCCCGGGTTCGAACCCGACCGTGGCGGCTGCGTTTTTATGGAGGAAAAACGCTAAGGCGCCCGTGTGCTGTGTGATGTCAGTGCACGTTAAAGATCCCCAGGTGGTCGAAACTATCCCGGAGCCCTCCACTACGGAATCTCTTTCTTCCTTTCTTCTTTCACTCCCTCATTTATTCCTTCCCTTACGGCGCGGTTCAGGTGTCCAACGATGTATGAGACAGATACTGCGCCATTTCCTTTCCCCCCAAAAAACCAATTATTATTACTATTATTATTACGTGGCGGTGATGAGCTAGAGATGTGGTCTACTAGTTTTAGTGCTTACAACTTTGTGGCTGACACGCGGCACTGCAGCAACAGGCCACGGTCTTCATTGGGGTTGTTCACCCGTGTGCTGTGCGATGTCAATGCACGTTAATGGTCCCCAGGTGGGCAAAATTATTCCGGAGCCCTCCTCTACGGCCCCTCTTTCTTCCTGTCTCCTTTCACTCCCTCCTTTATTCCTTCCCTTACGGCGCGGTTCTGGTGTCCGCCGATATGTGAGACAGATACTGCGCCATTTCTTTTCCACAAAAACCAATCTTTTCCAAACTATACAACTTCGGCGTTCAGCGTTCATCCGCGTTGGCGTTCACAACGTTGTAGACACCGATGATTTTGAGAAAAGAAACGGTGCATAACGGGCTCTCTGGGCCAGTGGACGCCTCAATCGCGCTTAAAATTACGTGGCGTTGGTCAGAGAGAGATGTGGGCTGCATTCATTAGCGCTGACAACCTTGTGGCAGAGACGCAGCACTGTAGCAATAAGCCGTAGCGTTCAATGGGTGAGCAACCTCTAGCGATCAACCGTAAACTGCCACCTGCCAGGGTGGCAAGAGTGGGCACGCTGTTTATCAGTGAGCGGAACGTACGCAACGTTACAGACGCCAAGCCGGGTCTAGTTGCCCGATAATCCACCGTTTTCGCTCTCTAACCAGGTACATCAGTAGTTAAACCCCAGATTATTTTTTTTTCACTTTCCACTCCCTCCTTCCTCCATTCTATCCAATGTGGTTAGCTTTCCACCGAGAAGTGAGACTGATATTGCGGCTTTATTTTGATAATAGCCTCATGGCGCTATTGAGGTGTCCACTGTGAAGTAAAACAGGTACTGCGCTTTTCCTTTCTATTTGCATGGGCTAATCTTGGCTATATCGGCGACGATGACCTTCTTGTTTGAAAACTGAATTAAAAGTTCAAACAGATAGCAATGCTTGGAAACACTTTGCGCAACATGCGCTCAAACTTGCGAAATGTGTGAAAAAAAATTATCTACTTTCAGGCCATTTTCCAATGCACCTTCAAACGTTTTGTGGAGCAGCGTAGACCGTACTTCCAGGAGATCACAGCTCCATTACTGCAGTCCGTTGAGTATTCATCTGCCGTTTTGGTCAGGAGAAGTGTTTCATAAGTAAAAGCAATTGCTGCATTTTATGCTTTGTCTGCTTCATTATAGTCTCGCGGGCGTTTCTGCACTTCAGACAGACATATCTTGACCGCAAATGAACCACATTCATTTTTCTGCAGGCGCCTTTTGCTGTTTTTGAAGAAAGAAAACGAGGACGTCATCATCATAATCATCATGATATCATCATAATGATAATGATGATAACTACACGTACTGTAGGGCAAAGAACGCACCCGTGTCTCTCCAATTAACCCTGCCCTTCACCAGCTGCGGCCACCATATCCCCGCAAACTTCGTAATCTTGTCCGCCCACCTAACTTTCTGCCGCCCCTTGCTACACTTGTCTTCCCTTAGAATTCACTCTGTCACCCTTAATGTCCAGCGGTTATCTTGCCTTCACGTTACATGCCCTGCCCGAGCCCATTTAATCCTGTAGAATCCGACTAACATGTCATTAACCCGTGCTTCTTTCCTCACACTCTTTGGCGGCTTCCGGTCTCTTAACGGTACACCTATCATTTTCCTTTGCATGGCTCGCTGTGTTGTCCTTAACTTAAGCTGAACCCTTTTCGTTAGCCTCCATTTCTTTGCCCCGTATGTGAGTACAGATAAGATACAGCGGTTGTACACTTTTCTCTTGAGGAATAGTGATACACTGTCATTCATGATCTGAGAAAACCTGCCATGTCTGTGCAGTTGTGCACAGCGCCGTGTCTGTGCACTTGTCACGTCCTTTGTCCCCTGCGCTGCTGAAAAAACCATGTCACACCAACTTGCCCAAGCTTCTACAGTATCTGCCATATGCGCTCCGCCCTATTCTTATTCTTCTAGTTGTGTCCCTGTTGTGATCCGCGGTCCAGAAACGAGGAGAGAAAAGGGAGTAACCAACAGACACACACGCGAATAGAAGTCAAATGAGCGACCACTGAAACTGTCAAAGGACGCCGGGACAACCAATAATTAAGTGCTGTTCACCCCCTAGATGGACTCTAGAGCAACCCACGCCTTGCCACTACTTCTGCTGTTGTTGTTCCGACCTTTGTTAGGCGCATTCAACCGCGGTCCTTGACACGTGTCGACAGTGGCAATGAACCGTCGGAAGCAGCGCTTGAAAACAGCGTCGGGCACGCTCTGAAGCAGCAGTTGACGCGCGTTCATTTCGTCCCCGCGATGTTCGAGACAACGACCGTTCCCAACGCATGTTTAGAGTTCTCGGGAAAATTGAACAGCCCTCCCCAAAAACATTTAGTACAATGCCTCGCTAAAGGACACGTGCGAATTAAGCTTTGCTGGCGTTTGGGCTGGCAAACACGCAGCTTGGATCGCAAAAGCATTTCTTTAGTAACTCGAAAGCAGTCGCCTTTTGAAGCTGATAAGGGTCGCTGTACGGTGCGCACGCGAAAGGAAGTTTTTGGTGTAATGAGCGGGACGAACTTTGGCGCCGGAAGCGTTGGTTTTCCACCTATCAACTGGATGCGGTAGCAAAAGAGGTTGCCAGAGAAACACGTCGAGCCCGTTCTTTAAAGTGACAGATTAGGAAAACTCAATACATGTGCTGCTCATTTTAGCAAATTTCAGTGGATTGATTTTCTTATTGCGTAAATAATTTTTGTCTATTACCTCTCCCTCTATCTTTTCTTTATGTCCCCTTACCTCTTTCATTTCATTTCTCCATTCTGCCTGCTATCCTTTATTTCCTCTGCCCCAGCTCAGCTGCTTCAGCATCGATGGCAGATGCCGGGGCTAGGAAAAAACGTTTCCTGCTCTTTTTATTATTATTTTAATAAAACCTCCACTACTACTACTACTAGTACTACTTTTGTCGCTCTACTAAAGGGAGGTGGGCGGCTAAAGCCGCATCCTTTACTGATGAAAATGAAAATTGGTTTTCATGAACGGAAATTGCGCAGTATGTCTCACATATCGGCGGACACCTAAACCGCACCATAAGAGAAACGATAAAAGATGGAGTGAAAGAAGAAAGGGAGAAAGAGGTGCCGTAGTTAGAAAAGCGCTTTTTTCGGCATAGCATGGTCAGCGGTGAAGTACATCAGAATACAGCTAAGGAGTGCGAACTAGCAGACTTGAAAACATGTGTTGCATAGTTGATTTTTTAACTAGTGCTGTTAGGCTCATTAATTACCGACAGGTATGCAGCTCATTGTAAGTAATATACATATCACTATTGATAATTTTGAACACGCGATTACCCTCGGCGCTGTGGCCTAACAAAGTTTGGCTATTTCAACGAGTTACGTGCACTGGAGAGGTTGCTTTGCCTGCAAGTTTCTCGACACCGCATGTATTTTGGGGCGTTGTAGGCAAAGTATGTTGGGCCACAGAGCCGAGGATAACCGAGTTTTCAAACTTGTAAGAAGTGATATGATTGCCACTTTTGGTGGGATACATGCCTCTCAATAATTAAGGAGCGTACCAGCAATGGTTAGAAAGATAGATATTCAATAATAATTAACCACCCTGCTAGTTAGCGCAAGTTAGCTGCATTATGATGCACTTCACCGCTGGCAATACTATGCCGAAAAATGCGCTCTTCTAACTCAAAAACCCACTAGTGCGGGAAATTCGCTCGCGCATCGAGCGCCTCGCGCAGAGAGGTTGTGCCGTGCGTGCACAGTGGGTGCCCGGTCACTGCGGCATCGCCGGCAACGAAGAAGCTGACGACCTCGCGACCGCTGCACACCAACTACCTGCCAGCGATCTACCCCTTGCGCTGGAGGACGTGCGTGCGGCCATTCACGACCATCTCCGAAAGCAGCACCCCGACCCACGCATCGCGGGAGGTGAGCGCATCGACAGTGTCACCGGCTGTCGCGCACTTACACGGTCACAACGTGCAATGATCCTCCGCGCGCGCATTGGCTGCGTGTGGCCCGGGGAACGACGGGTGCGTCACGGAATCGCGACGAGTGATGTGTGTGACGGAAGCGGGGCAGTGGAAACACTAGAACATCTGCTCCTTCGCTGCTCCGCGTTCGCCGATGCTCGTCGCGATATGCTCGCGGCCTATAGGGCGCGGGGCATACTACCAGACTCCATCAAGACGCTATTGTGGCCGCAGGGCAGTGCGCGCACTCGTGAGCGAACTTTGGTGAACCTCTGTGCATTCCTCGAACACACGGGCTTGACGTCCCGTCTGTTCTCCGTCAGGTAGTTACACGCAGTGACCGAACGCTCCGCGAGTTCTACCTTGAACGATTAATAACTGGACGCCCCACTCCAGTTGTAACCTACACAGTGCTGTGCGCGTGTGTGATTTAATTCCTCTAAAATGAACTAATCACGCGCACAACCTGGACACATTTCTTATTGTGTAAATATTTTGTACATATTACTTCTCCCCCTGTCCTCTATTCCTGTCCCCTCACCTCTTTCATTTCATTTCTCCATTCTGCCTGCTGTCCTTTATTTCCGCTGCCCCAGCTCAGGTGCTTCAGTATCGATGGCAGATGCCGGGGCTAGCAAAAATCTTTTCCTTGCTTTTTACTATTATTTTTAATAAAACCACTACCACCACCTAACTCAAAAAGCCTATTTCTAAAAATTGTGTAAGGTCTTAGGTGACACACCCTGTATATCAGCAAACGGAATACCGGAAGCTTGGGGGTGGCCGGGGCGGAAAACACCTGTTGCCCGAGGAGCGCCTAGCTAGCGCTATACCAGCGACCTTACGGTTTCTTAGGCGTGGGTTTTACTGTTTGCTTCCCGACGTCTCAACTAGATTGCTTCCTTCACAACGCGTGCCCCGCAGCGGCGGCTCAGTGGTTAGGGCGCTCGGCTACTGATCCGCAGTTCCCGGGTTCGAACCCGACCGCGGCGGTTGCGCTTTTATGGAGGAAAAACGCTAAGGCGCCCGTGTGCTGTGTGATGTCAGTGCACGTTAAAGATCCCCAGGTGGTCGAAATTATCCCGGAGCCCTCCACTACGGAATCTCTTTCTTCCTTTCTTCTTTCACTCCCTCCTTTCCCTCTTGCCTTACGGCGTGGTTCAGGTGTCCAACGATATATGAGACAGATACTGCGCGATTTCCTTTCCTCCAAAACCAATTATCATTATTATCACAACGCGTTAGGAAGACGCGAGATACAGCGTAGGCCGTCTTCACCGCCTCCAGCAACGCAGCACGTTTCAGCGATAAACTTTGCCTTAGCTTCAGCAGACTTCAGTGATGAACGGACGTATAGAGCTTACTGAAGGAACGTCTATTCGTCAGTTAGGACACGTCAGCTCAATTTTATCGCCTGTGCGTTCCAGCGCAAGCCGAGCAGATTACACAAAAAAAAGAAGAAAAAAAAATTGTGCGCTCTAAATCTATAGCGTTTGCTGACCAAACTGGTTCAGCGCTTAATTAATCCGAAATCTGACCTTTACAGAGGCGCTTCTCGCATGCTCGGCGAATAATTTATATCGAATGTAACGACCGCCACGACGGCGTTATTAAGGTAGCTTGGCACATGTCTGACATGTTTACCTATTTCCCGTTCAGTAATAGCTTCACGTAGTTGGCCTCGATCAGCTTAAAGGCACCATAATTTCTGTGTGCCTAATCACAGATGTCTGGTTAGGCACTTTAGGCCCGCAGATTGCTTTGATGGGACAACTTGCAAGAAGGAAAGGAAATGGCGCAGTACCTGTCTAACATATCGGCGGACACCTGAAACGCACCGTAAGAGACGGGATAAAGGAGGGAGACTAAGTGAACTTTAATGAGAGCAGAGGGTGAGGGGCGTGACGTCGAACACGTGATACTAGCCTGCTACTCCAAACGTGGTGGAAAAGAAGGGGGAAACGAAAACAAAATAGATAAAAATTGGTTTTCAGGAAAGGAAATGAAGTAACTGTCTCACGTATCTCGGTGGACACCCAGACCGCACAGTAAGGGAAGGGGTAAAGGAGGAAGTGAAAGAAGAAAGGAAGAAATATGTGCCGCAGTGGAGGTCTCCGAAGAAATTTCGGCCACCTGGGGATCTTTAACGTGCAACTACATTGCACAGCACACAGACGCATTTTTGCGTTTCGCCTCCATCGAAACGCGGTCGCCGCGGTCTGGTTTGGTCAAAATGGTCGAAAGCTTCTGTTGGAACTTCTGTGGTGTATTAAAGTGAAAGCTTTACTACTCCTCTCCCTGGCTTCGCCGTGTGATCCGTGTGTGCGCGCATTTGATCTTGAATCGTCCTTTAACCATGTGACAGCTATGACGTCACTCAGCCGCCGCTGACGCCAAAACCGAGCGCTGTATTTACCCCCGCAGTGGCTCAGTGGTTAGAACGCTCGGCTATACTGAACCGCAGTACCCGGGTTCGAACCCAATCGCGGCGGCCGCGTTTCGATGGAGGCGAAACGTAAAGGCGCCCGTGTGCTATGCGATATGTCAGTGCATGTTTAAGATCCCCAGGTGGTCGAAATTATACTGGAGCCCTCCACTAAGGCACCTCTTTCTTCCTTTCTTCTTTCACTTCCTACTTTTTCCTTCCACTTAAGGCGCGGTTCAGGTGTCAGGCGAGATGTGAGACAGATACTTCCCCATTACTTTCCTTCAGAAAAAACAATTTTTCTGTTTCTATAGGCAGAAAAATGTTTCTGTTTCTATAGGCCCCGCCGCGGTGGCTCAGTGGTTACGGCGCTCGACTACTGATCCGGAGTTTCCAGGTTCGAATCCGACCGCGGCAGCTGCGTTCTTCTTCCTCTTCTGTTGTTGCCAGGAAAAATGAAAAGGAAAGTGCACAGGCCTGCCCACTTGCTCAAGCTTAGCCACAATCGCTACCACGTGCTGAAAGTAGGATAGTTTAAAGATAGGATAGAAAAGACGCGCGCTATAATGTCCCAGGTCGATCCCGGAGGCAGTGCAATACCGGCCCAGCCGGTGCGTTTTTATGGAGGAAAAACGCTAAGGCGCCCGTGAGCTGTGCGATGTCAGTGCACGTTAAAGATTCCCAGGTGGTCGAAATTATTCCGGAGTCCTCCACTACGGCACCTCTTCCTTCCTTTCTTCTTTAACTCCCTCCATAATCCCTTCCCTTTCGGCGCGGTTCAGGTGTCCAACGACATATGAGACAGATACTGCGCCATTTCCTTTCCCCAAAACCAATTATAGTTATTAATATCATTATTAGCCCTCCACTACGGCACGCCTTTCTTCTTTCACTTCCTCCTTTATCCCTTTCCTTACGACGCGGTTCAGGTGTTCGCCGATATGCGAGACAGATACTCTGCCATTTCCTTTCCCCAAAAACCAATTTTTATTTTTTTTCTCAGGGCCGTCGGCGTTCATTGTGTTCATTGGTGTTGACCTTGACAACGTTCTAGACCGATGATTTTAAGAAAAGAAGGGCGCGTAACTGGCTCCCTGGGTTAGTGGACGCCTCAATTGCGCTTTGAGGTACGTGGCGGAGGAAAAACGCTAAGGCGTTTTTATGAAGGAGAAACGCTAAGGCGCCCGTGTGCTGTGCGATGTCAGTGCACGTTAAAGATCCCAAGGTGGTCGAAATTATTTCGGAGCTTTCCACTACGGCACCTCTCTCTTCCTTTCTTCTTTCACTCCCTCCTTTACCCTTCCCTTACGGCGCGGTTTAGGTGTCCAACGATATATGAGACAGATACTGTGCCATTTCCTTTCCTTCCAAAAACCAATTATTATTATTATTAATATTATTATTATTATTATTATTATTATTATTATTACGTGGCGGTGATGAGCTAGAGATGTGGTCTACTAGTTTTAGTGCTGACAACTTTGTGGCAGACACGCGGCACTGCAGCAACAGGCCACGGTCTTCATTGGGGTTGTTCACCTGTGTGCTGTGCGATGTCAATGCACGTTAAAGGTCTTCAGGTGGGCGAAATTATTCCGGAGCCCTCCACTACGGCACATCTTTCTTCCTCTCTCCTTTCACTCCCTCCTTTATCCCTTCCCTTACGGCGCGGTTCTGGTGTCCGCCGATATGTGACAGATACTGCGCCATTTCCTTTCCACAAAAACCAATCTTTTCCAAACTATACAACCTCGGCGTTCAGCGTTCATCGGCGTTGGCGTTGACAACGTTCTAGACATCGACGATTTTGAGAAAAGAAACGGTGCATAACGGGCTCTCTGGGCCAGTGGACGCCTCAATCGCGCTTAAAAGTACGTGGCGTTGGTCAGAGAGAGATGTGGGCTGCATGCATTAGCGCTGACAACTTTGTGGCAGAGACGCAGCACTGTAGCAATAAGCCGCAGCGTTCAATTGGTGAGCAACCTCTACCGATCAACCGTTAACTGCGACCTGCCAGGGTGGCAAGAGTGGGCGCGCTGCCTATCAGTGAGCGGAACGTACGCAACGTTACAGACGCCAAGCCGGGTCTAGTTGCCCGATAAACCACCGTTTTCGCTCTCTAACCAGGTACATCAGTAGTTAAACCCAAGATAATTTTTTTTCACTTTCCACTCCCTCCTTCCTCCATTCTATCCAATGTGGTTAGCTTTCCACCGAGAAGTGAGACTGATATTGCGGCTTTATTTTGATAATAGCCTCATGGCGCTATTGAGGTGTCCACTGTGAAGTAAAACAGGTACTGCGCTTTTCTTATTTGAATGGGCTAATCTTGCAATACTTGGCTATATCGGCGACGATGGCCTTCTTGTTTGAAAACTTTGAATTAAAAGTTAAAACAGGGAGCAATGCTTGGAAATACTTTGCGCAACATGCGCTCAAACTTGCGAAATACGTGAAAAAAATGATCTACGTTCAGACCATTTGCCAGTGCACCTTCAAACGTTTTATGGAATGGCGTAGACCGTACTACCGAGAGATTTCAGCTCCATTACTGCAGTCTGATGAACACTGCTACTGTTTTGTTCAGGAGAAGTGTATTTTATGCTTTGTCTGCACTTCAGACAGACATGTCTTCACTGCAAGTGAACCACATTCATTTTTCTGCAGGCGCCTTTTGCTGTTTTCGAAGAAAGAAAACGAGGACGTCATCATCATCATGATATCATCATCATCATGATAATGATGACTACACGTACTGCAGGGCAAAAAACTCACCCGTGTCTCTCCAATTAACCCTGCCCTTCACCAGCTGCGCAACCATATCCCCGCAAACTTCTTAATCTTGTCGCCCACCTAACTTTCTGCCGCCCATTGCTACACTTCTCTTAGAATTCACTCCGTCACCCTTAAGGTCCAGCGGTTATCTTGCCTTCACGTTACATGCCCTGCCCGAGCCCATTCAATCCTCTTGATTCCGACTAGCATGTCATTAACCCGTGCTTCTTCCCTCACACTCTTTGGCGGCTTCCGGTCTCTTAACGGTACACCTATCATTTTCCTTTGCATGGCTCGCTGTGTTGTCCTTAACTTAAGCTGAAGCCTTTTTGTTAGCCTCCAGGTCTTTGCCCCGTGGCTGAGTACAGATACGATGCAGCGGTTGTACACTTTTCTCTTGAGGAATACTGATACACTGCCATTCATGATCTGAGAGAACCTGCCATATGCGCTCCGCCCCATTCTTATTCTTCTAGGTGTGTCCCTGTCGTAATCCGCGGTCCAGAAATGAGGACAGTATAGAGAGTAACCAACAGCTGCACGTGCGTATAGAAGTCAAATCAGCGACCACTGAAACTCTCAAAGGACGCCGGGACAACCAATAATTAAGTGTTGTTCACCCCCTAGATGAACTCTAGAGTAACCTACGCTTTGCCACTACTTCTGCTGTTGTTATTCCGACCTTTGTCAGGCGCATTCAACCGCGGTCCTTGACACGTGTCGACTGTGGCAATGAGTCGTCGGAAGCAGCGCTTGAAAACCGTCGGGCACGCTCTGAAGCAGCAGTTGACGCGCGTTCATTTCGTCCCCGCGATTTTCGAGGCAACGACCGTTCTCAACGCATGTTTAGAGTTCTCAGGGAAATTCAACAGCCCATCCCAAAAACATTTAGTACAATGCCCCGCTGAAAGACACGGGCGAAATAGGCTTTGCTAGCGTTTGGGTTGGCAAACACGCGGCTTGGATTGCAAAAGCGTTTCATTAGTAACTCGAAAGCAGTCGCCTGTTGAAGCTGATAAGGGTTGCTGTACGGAGCGCACGTGAAATGACGTTTTTGGTGTAATGAGCGGGACGAACTTTGGCGCCGGAAGCGTCGGTTTGTCACCTATCAACTGGATGCGGTAGCAAAAGAGGTTGCCAGAGAAACACGTCGAGCCCGTTCTTTAAAGTGACAGATTAGGAAAACGCAATACATGTGCTGCTCATTTTAGCAAATTTCAGTGGATTGATTTTCTTATTGTGTAAATAATTTGTGTATATTACCTCTCCCTCTATCTTCTCTTTCTGTCCCTCAACTCTTTCATTCCATTTCTCCATTCTGCCTGCTATCATTTATTTCCTCTGCCCCAGCTCAGCTTCTTCAGTATTGATGGCAGATGCCAGTGTTAGCAAAAACTTTTCCTCCCTTTCTATTATTAATTTAATAAAACCTCCACTATTACTCCTACTACTTTTGTCGCTTTACTAACGGGAGGTGGGCGGCTAAAGCCGCATCCTTTACTGATGAAAATGAAAATTGGTTTTCAGGAACGGAAATCGCGCAGTATAAGTCTCACATATCGGCGGACACCTGAACCGCACCGTAAGAGAAGCGATAAAAGATGGAGTGAAAGAAGAAAGGGAGAAAGAGGTGCCGTAGTGGAGGGCTCCGGAGTAATTTCGACCACCTGGGCCGCGGTGGCTCAGTAGTTAGGGCACTCGACTACTGATCCGGAGTTCCCGGGCTCGAACCCGACCGCGGCGGCTGCGTTTTTATGGAGGAAAAACGCTAAGGCGCCCGTGTGCTGTGCGATGTCAGTGCACGTTAAAGATCCCCATGTGGTCGAAATTATTCCGGAGTCCTCCACTACGGCACCTCTCTCTCCCTTTCTTCTTTCACTCCCTCCCTTACCCCTTCCCTTACGGCGCGGTTCAGGTGTCCAACGATATATGAGACAGATACTGCGCCGCTTTCCTTTCCGCAAAAACCAATTATATTATCTTTAACGTGCACTGACATCGCATAGCACACGGGTGCTTTTTGCGTTTCACCTCCATCGAAACGGGGCCGCCGCGGTCGGGTTGGAACCCGGGAGCTCCGGATCAGTAGCCGAGCGCTCTAACCACTGGGTCACCGCGGTTGGTAAATTTGGTGCTTTTTGAAAGAAAGAAGTTTATTGATCTCAAAATGTATACACAAGATCATAAGTGTACAGACGAGGGTCCCATAGAAGAGATGTTTTCTCGCCGCTCCATTCGAACTCGTGGCGTTGATGGTGACGTCGGCGCTAACCTGTAGACCCCGCGATCGCTTATTTGAAGCGGAATGGCGTTGTGTGCTGGCCTCAAAGATTCGCGTTTCAGGAGTGGCCGTCATCGCAGTTTTCTTGAAAAAACTGTGCGCTGGCGGTGGCAGTTGTATTTCCCTCTCATTTTTCAGGTTATATAAACCCAGTTTTCTGTCGCAGTGGGGCATTTCTCTTAGAACGCACTAATGAATGGATATAGGAAACTAGATTGTATTCTCAGTGTCGCAATAACTAAACAGAAGAGAAATTTTGGGCGCAGTATAAAAGCCGCCGATGTGCTACACTGCTTCATAAATACTGGTTTAAGGGAGAGAAATGTGATAGCGGAAGATTTCAAGGAATGATTTGTAAACAAGAAAATGAGAAAAGCGTGTGGTAGTGAATAAAGGAGAATACTTTTATGAAGGAATGAAAACTGATTTTAGCTTAAATTTACACCTGGAAGTAAAATATCTGGTAGTTAGGCTAGCAGAAAGTGCAGGGATGGAGCCAGCTTCCGGAACACATTGTAACTGAACGTGATCTTGTTATATTTAAACAATGCCTGACATGCCATCTTACATCATAAATTGTTGCTTCCTTTTCCTTTTCATTACAGCGCCTCTATCATTTGAAGCGTAGTTTTGTACGTTATATTTTTGTCTGTTTAATGCTCCTGTTTTGGCTATCAATTTTTGTGCTCTTTTTATGCGTTACCTCCTCCCCCCTGAATGTATACCCCACGCGGGACTTTATGGGTATAATAAATGGCGCTGATGAAAAAAATTGGCAGTGGCTTAGCTCGGCTATGCCAGGATATACGTAGCAAAAGCTAAGGCATAGCATGGTTAACCTTTGTTAATCTTGATTGCCAGTCTAGGTTACTGTGGTTGCCTGGCTAAGTTGTTGTCGCATTAAAGACGAGACCACTGTGGTTGCGGCGCACGCGAGCTCTCCTTTTCAATCCTCCGACATGCTATTAGGCATGCGACACAGCTGGCGCAACGACGAGGATCACGGTGTGACGTCATACCAAATGGCGGCGGCGGCGAGCCGCGCGGCGTGACGTC
This sequence comes from Amblyomma americanum, assembly GCA_030143305.2. NCBI lineage: Eukaryota > Metazoa > Arthropoda > Arachnida > Ixodida > Ixodidae > Amblyomma > Amblyomma americanum. The sequence goes on along the minus strand of JARKHS020007174.1, from coordinate 56,015 downwards.
ATGCCAGATGGCGCGGCGTGCGCGCAAAGCACAGTGACCGTCTCACATATCTAGTTGGACGCACAAACCGCGCTGTAAAGGAAGGGATAAAGAATGGAGAGAAAGAAGAAAGAGAGAACTGAAAATTGAATGTTGCATTTTGAGGAAAGGCGCTGCGCAGCGGCGGAACACCTGTGGCTCGATGCTACTAGTGGCGCATGCGCAGTCGTTACAAAGAAGCGAGAGAGAGAGAGAGAGAAATATTAGCTGCGAGGCACGCGTTTTGACGTCATGTGCCTCCTCGAAGTGTGGCCACGGAGAAATTGCAAGTTCGCGGCCAGTGAAACTTTCGCTTTAAAAGTTCTCTGCATGGCGCTGTGGAGAAGAGGATAGGGATGAAGCAAATATACATTTCATTATCACTGGTATTTCAAAAGGGTCTCCATTTTAAACTGTAGGAATGGTCTCTCGTCATGCAGGTAAATACACGTGCATATGTCGTGGTCTTGGTCATATGTCTTCAGACCGCACGGTTTTTTTCGACAAAGGCACCGAGGCCCACTTTATCTAATTTTGCTTTAGTAAGATTCGACTGTACGCCTTTTTGTGCTCTTCGGTATGACATTCTCATAGCTCTTAAACATTGAGCTGTATTGCAATATTTTTACGTTCACCAACACCGACCAAGAATCTTTTCATCTACGTACGTACGTAAAAAAAAGAAATCAAATAAATATCTACGACTGGGTGTCGGACTCGCAGCGGCGCGCACAGATCAGCTTCGCCGGCCGCTGTGCGAGGGCATTAGGCTATCGCCGCAGCCGGTCACGCCTCATGTTAAACTACAACACACTCTCGCTCTGCGAATTGCATATCGTCCTCTTCCATCTGCGGCGCGAACAGACCAGATCAGCTTAAACCTCAATCAGAGCTTAATCTGAATCTAACATCGTCGCCGGACGTGCCGACGACCCAGCAAAGCAAAACCAGCGGCAACCGGGCTAAAGACGTGCTTTCGCGCGTCTACACGGTTTCACTAATTTTAAAAGCACTACTGTTTTTTTCCGCCACTCGCAATAATAATAATAATAATAATAATAATAATAATAATAATAATAATAATAATAATAATAATAATAATAATAATAATAATAATAATAATAATAATAATAATAATAATAATTGGTTTTGGGGGAAAGGAAATAGCGCAGTATCTGTCTCATATATCGTTGGACACCTGAACCGCGCCGTAAGGGAAGTGATAAAGGAGGGAGTGAAAGAAGAAAGGAAGAGAGAGGTGCCGTAGTGGAGGGCTCCGGAATAATTTCGACCACCTGGGGATCTTTAACGTGCACCGACATTGCACAGCACACGGGCGCCCTAGCGTTTTTCCTCCATAAAAACGCAGCCGCCGCGGTCGGGTTCGAACCCGGGAACTCCGGATCAGTAGTCGAGCGCCCTAACCACTGAGCCACCGCGGCGGGTCATCCGCCACTCGCATGAAAATCATGACGTTGATGATGACGTCGACTATTACGAACTGCGTGGTCCCTGACTGGAGGTGAACACCAGTGTGGGCTACAGAGTTCGGCGTGCTACAGGAATATGTATTGACGTTACCGAAGTTGGCCTTTGAAAACGGTCGCTGATATCGTTAATTTCTTTTCGTTATTTTTCCTTCTCTAACTAATCAAAGTTCAGTTCCCAGTAAAAGCGGCCTCTTCACCGTTACGACATTGCAATCGATCGATACGAGCCAACTTGAATTCGCCCTCACTCTCCTTGTAAGCCGGGCAGTGGAGGACTTATTGAACCATTTAAGACAATAGGCATTGAAAGACGACGGCGATCGGTCTGCTTACCTCGAATAGATTTATAGCCTCGGGCATGTCGCATGTGCTGCTCTACACGGCTGGAAATGAAACCAATGCAGCCTCAGTACTTCGAGCAAGGCAGTACAACGGCAGTACACTGTGGCTGCGCTGCATCTGAAGAATTTCCTGCTGACAACGACGCACGGTTTCGAAGATTGCGGACCGTATCTCCTCGTATCATCCGGGAAACCTAGCCTGCTCCCATTGGCCCCAGCAACCACGTTCGAACTACCGAGGTTTCTTCGGCGATACTGGGAATCAATGCTCCGCATTTGCATTCGGCAGTAGCAGCAGTAGCACATCGCCGACGCTTGTCTTGGAAGGCGCTTGACGCTTTTCTACCCCTTCGCAGTTTTACGGCTGGGCCTCCGTTCAAGTTCAACCTTTGGCGCATGGCTCCACTGTGGCTGCGCTGCATCTGAAGAATTTCCTGCTGACAACGACGCACGGTTTCGAAGATTGCGGACCGTATCTCCTCGTATCATCCGGGAAACCTAGCCTGCTCCCATTGGCCCCAGCAACCACGTTCGAACTACCGAGGTTTCTTCGGCGATACTGGGAATCATTGCTCCGCATTTGCATTCGGCAGTAGCAGCAGTAGCACATCGCCGACGCTTGTCTTGGAAGGCGCTTGACGCTTTTCTACCCCTTCGCAGGTTGGTGGCTTTGCTTCCTTTATTTTTTTTTTCTATTGCATCGTCTGCTGCTGCTGCTGCTGCCGGGTGCTGGTGCTTAGTGATAGCCATGCCTAATCATACGGCTCAAGAAGAGCCTGACCCTTGTCTTTCCTGCCATGCTGTTATCCCACCCGATTCCCCATTTGTAACCTGTGTAGCGTGCGAATTCAACTACCATGATGGAAAAGCATGTTCAGGTCTAACAGCCAGAAGCTACAATAGCAAAAAGGCCGATAGCAGCATTGCGCAGTGGAAATGTCGGACATGTGTAGTGGCGTCAGAGCGCACTTCTCGACCGTCCAGCGATCAATGTCGCTCACGTGGCTCCTCCTCTACGCATAGCTGTTCAAATAACGAACAGCAGCAGCTCTCTCAACAGGCACTAATGGGCATCGTGACAGATATGCAAAAAAAGCTATGCCTTCTGATGCCTTTAGTTGAGGCGATGAATGCACTTCCCGAGTTAAAGCAAATAGTGACTGATGTACAAGTGTCTGTCCAACACATGTCGGATAAGTATGATGAAGTGCTACAGCGCCTAACCAAGCAGGACCGTGAACTAACAGACATTAAGGAGCGTATTACAGCAGTGGAAGACTCCGTCAGTGCGAAGGAGATTTCTGATTTAAAGGATCAAGTTAACGAACTTGAACAGTATGGTAGACGGCAGAATCTCGAGATTCATGGAGTCAAATGGGAAGAAAATGAAAACCTTTTACCTAAAATCAATGAGTTGGCTGCTTCCCTTGGCCTTCGTTCGCTTGTTGAAGACGACATTGATGGCATTCACCGTCTTTCCACAAGAAAAGGTCGAAAGGCTCCCATTCTAGTGCGGTTCGTTTCTCGAAAAACAAAAGAGAACTGGAAGAGCAAGAATAAGCAACTGGTTGACAGTGAATCAGAAGTCCGCTTCTACGATAACCTTACCAGTCGAAACAAGCATCTTTTGTGGCTGGCACGCACAAGGGCACAGCAGATGGGTTACTGCTTCACGTGGCAAAAGAATGGAAAGGTGATGGTCCGCAAGGGCCCAGGTGAACCAATTCTGCGGATTTCGTGTGAGGCAGATCTGTGTAATATCAAGGAAACTAAGCAGGCTGAAAGTGATGATTCGGAGGCGTGAGCGTCCATCAACTTAGTTGTTTTTTTTCTGTGTTTCTTTATCTTTTCTAGCAGTATGGATTACGAAGCATCTTCACAAAACCGCAGTTACTACGCGATACATGAATTTAACGAGACAGTAATGGAATTACCTTCTCATTCAAATAAGCCTCTTTCTATGTTTTGTTTAAACTCACAAAGTCTTCGAAACAAAGGAGATGCCGTTGGCGCTTATCTGAACTTACTTCACCATAAATTTGATGTTCTAGCATTTACAGAAACCTGGTTCACTGATTCCTCAGACGTTGCTCAATTTGAAGACTATTCTCATGTGTCTTTGTTCAGAGACAACAAAAAAGGGGGCGGTGTCTCTCTGTATTTTCGTGATGGCGTATCACACGCCTCCCTAGAGTCGTTTTCCGTTGTTGATTGTGATTTTGAGGTACTTGTTGCCGAATCTTGTGGTGTTATTATAATTCTTGTTTATAGACCCCCGTCTGGTAAAGTTGAACGCTTTTTTTCCTACCTTGACAGTGTACTTCACTCGTTTACAGGACATAGCCAATCTGTTGTCGTGCTGGGTGATTTTAACATAGATATATTGACTGAGAATACAGTTTCTAAGAGTTTTATTGGTATGATGTCTTCCTACAGCTGTGCAAATGTTATAAACCTGCCAACAAGAATTACCACAAGTACCAGAACTGCTCTTGATTTATGTTTCACTGATTTCTTACCAAATGATGTACAGTCGGGTGTGATGGCCTGCGATGTTAGCGACCATCTTCCATTTTTTGTCTTTTTGCCCCATTCGAGGAAAACTTTTTCTAATAGCACAGCTAACACTTTCTATCGGAAAGTTAATGACGAAACTATATATTGCTTTCGACGCATGATTTCAGAGGTGGACTGGTCACTCGTTTTTAATGAAGAAGATCCTAGTCGCTGTTACGATGTCTTTGAAAAAAAATTTCAAGATGCCTATTATAAAGCCTTTCCTCTAGTCCGCCGCTCTAGGTACAAAAAGTCTAAGAAACCGTGGGTTACGAAAGAGCTGTACAAAAGAATAAGGCAAAAACACAATCTCTTTGCTGATTTTTTGAAGCACAAGGACATCAATATACTAAACCTGCATAAAGCTGTAAGGAATAAGCTCAACACTGATCTAAAAACCGCAAAACAGGAATATTACGCAAAAGCGTTCGCTAATAAACTTGCCCCTAATCAGATATGGAGGTCATACAACAATTTAGTATCAAAACGAACCGAGCCAACTCCAATAGAGATTGTGGTAGATGGCGTTCCACTCAGAGGTCGTCCCTTATCAGACATGTTTAACGAACACTTCCTGACGGTTGGTGACAATCAGTCTGCGCAAACAACATGCACTGATCCAATGTCATATCTTAAAGGCATACCAAAGCCTTCGATATTTCTTTCCCCAACAACTACAGCCGAAATCTCTTCGTATATAATACGTCTAAAAAATAACTGCTCCGTTGGAGCTGATAACATCAAGGGTGAGGTAGTAAAAGCCGTATCTGATATTATCGCACCTTTGTTGTCCCATATATGCAACCAAATGCTCAAAGAAGGCAGGTTTCCAGATAAATTAAAGATAGCAAGAGTTTGTGTGGTACATAAGACAGGAAGCTATAATGATCCTAACAATTATCGCCCAATATCCGTTTTACCGGTCTTCTCAAAAATTGCTGAACAAGTCATCAATACCCGCCTTACTTCGTACTTCATTAAGATCGGAGCTATTGCGAAAGAACAATATGGCTTTCAGAAAGGGAAATCTACGGAAAAAGCTTTACTTCACATAAAGGATAAAATAATTAACAATATAGAAAACAGAATTTTTACACTTGGACTATTCTTAGACTTTAGAAAAGCCTTCGACTCGGTCTGTCACAAAATTTTACTGCGCAAATTACAATTCTATGGGATACGAGGTTCCGCACTTAATCTTATTCAGAGCTACTTATCATCCAGAGTACAATTCACAATGATTAACGACATACCTTCAAGCCACGGCCTTATACGCACTGGTGTGCCACAGGGCTCAATACTGGGTCCTATTCTATTCCTAGTTCACATAAATGACATTGTTAATATTCTTCCTTCCTCCGAAACAGTTTTATACGCTGACGACACAAATATTTTCTTTCATGACGCGAGTTTACAAGCAATAGAATGTAGAGCTAATCTCTGGCTAGAAAACCTTACATTATGGTTGAGGGCCAACAGGTTAGAACTAAACATCACGAAGACGAAGTATGTAATATTCAGAGCTAAAAATAAAGTCATAGATAATGAGCCAATCATATTATACAATTCGAATATTTTACAACGAGTACAGTCAATAAAATTCCTTGGAGTTATATTTAATGAACACCTGTTGTGGACTGACCATATTAATCAAGTAAGAAAAAAAATTTCGCGATCAGTGGGCCTTCTAAATAAATTTAGACTTCTATTGCCAGTATGGCTCAAAAAGCAACTTTATTTCAGTTTAATTCATTCACATCTTCACTATTGTTTACTGATATGGGGAGACTCAACACAGACTAATTTAAATGCTTTGTTTTTACTACAGAAAAAGGCCATACGAGCAATTGCTAATCTAGGCTACTTGGATAGCACTAACTCGTGGTGGAACAGCTTGGGGTTACTGACAATTTTTCAATTAAAAACTCTTCGGCTAGCACTTGAAACATATAACAGATTTCATCTTGAAACTAATTTTTGTGCAACACCAGAACTACCGCAAAACCCATATCCCCTTCGACACATGACAATAAGAGCACCAAAATCAAGAACAAATTACGGATTCCAAACGATTAGATATCAGATGACTACCTTTTTGAATGAAAACAGAAATTTTCATGACCTCCTCCATCAATGCAGAACTCAAAAAATATACAAGAGAAAAGTGATTGCACTGTTGACTTCATGACTAACCGGTACATCCTGTGACATATTATAAATTGATAACAGTCAACATGATTGTATATATATATTTTTTTCCTTTTATAATTCCCTGTAACCCAACAGCACGCATCTTAACAACTTCGAAGATACCTTAACATTGTTGTACAGTTTTTCCTTTGTTTTTCTTTTAACATGCCAGCAAGTGTAATGGCGACCGCTACATTTATTGTATTTGTTTATTTTGTGTGTGTATGTGCCGAGTGCAGTTTGCTTACCCCCAGGGAGGAAGGCCCTCGTCAGGCACCACGCCTTTTGGCCTCCTTCCTGAAGTGTATGAAACACACTTCAAATAAATACTTTTCAAACTTCAAACTTTTTTCAAAGTTACAAAGGCAATAAGCCTCAATGACACTCTAAACCTAAAAACGTGACAAAGGAGTAAGCTCTCCCTTCTTGGTCGTCCTTTTTGCGCTACCTTTTTATGCAAAGTAGGTATCACCAACTAGCCCAGCAGCAAGTTTTATTGAAACGTAGCAAGGGGCGATTGCCCCGCCACGGTGGCTCAGTGGTTAGGGCGCTCGACTACTGATCCGGTGTTCCCGGGCTCAAACCCGACCGCGGCGGCTGCGTTTTTACGGAGGAAAAACGCTAAGGCGCCCGTGTGCTGTGCGATGTCAGTGCACGTTAAAGATCCCCAGGTGGTCGAAATTATTCCGGAGCCCTCCACTACGGCACCTATTCTTCCTTTCTTCTTTCACTCCCTCCTTTATCCCTTCCCTTACGGCGCGGTTCAGGTGTCCAAAGATATATGAGACAGATACTGCGCCATTTCCTTTCCCCAAAAAACCAATTATTATTATTAGCAAGGGGCGAAAGAAAGTTCGTTGGGCGGATGAGGTTAAGAAGTTCGCGGGGATAAGGTGGCCGCAGCTGGAACAGGACCGCGTTATTGCTTAGATAACAGAGAGGACTTTGCCCTGCAGTGGGCATAGTCAGGCTGATTATGATGATGATTATGAGTGCAGTTAAGTAGAGGCAAGGCAGTCTACAAAATTGCGCGCAACGACAGGCTCGAGTCGGTGGGCTGGTTGTAATAGATGGGCAGGTTCTGAAGGGTGGAAAGAGCGTGTTGGGAAGAGTGTATTGCACACAATACTAAAAAGAGGCTAAGCTTAAAGCTTGCTTTTGCGGGCCGCTCTCGCAAAAAAAAGTTTATTTCTGCTTTGTGGTCAGGAGTAACGAGAAGGTGCCTGACACGATGGTCGTCGAAACATATGCACGCATGCTCGCGTGAGGTCAGGCGCATGTTTGTATGTGCGCGTCATGTAGCTTAATAAAGAACGCTCCGTTTTCAAGGAAATTGAATGAGGCATCCCATTTGTTTGCAACGTAAGAACAAGAAGTAAAAAACAGCTGCAGCAAGAAAAACATGGCATAATAAATGATTTTTTCTCGCCGGTTTTTAACAAACCTATAATATATGTTTTCCACATGTTTCGTCTCTAGAGGCCCATGGTCCGGAGAAAACATGAACAAGTAAAAAATTAAAGAATCCTTACTTCGATGCAGCGACCCTTCTAAGTTCAAGTGCCCTCAAAACTTATCACAGAAAGAGAGCCTAAATGCGCGTTAATGGAGCCCCTAGGAGCAGTTTGCTCGAAGAGGTGCACGACACTTCTATAGTTTTTGGATGACTGATCGCATATGCCTCCCCTTTGAAGAAGTCTGAAGAATTAAGCGCTGCCGGGGGAATTCTTTAGTTTCTTTTTTCCTGCCCCGTGCATATGATGGAGTCTTTTCCTTGTTTCCCTGTTTATGGTGTTAATTTATCATGCCCGCTTCACCGGACTTTCGATCGATCATCGTTAAGCAAACGCACCAGCCGCTTTCCTCCTCTCACTGATTGTCGGCACGTGTCTTCGCAACCGCAAACTCGTCTGGTCTGTGCAACAGCAAGAGGAGTTTATCGCTTCATTTCCTGAATAGAAAACAAACAAACAGAGCTCTAAATCGACCTGAATCGGTCGTGAATCGGGCGTGCCTTGTAGGTCCCTGAATCAAGAACGGGTCGGTAAAATTGGTTTGGTTTATGGGGGTTTAACGTCCCAAAGCGACTCAGGCTACGAGAGACGCCGTAGTGAAGGGCTCCGGAAATTTCGACCGCCTGGGGTTCTTTAACGTGCTCTGACATCGCACAGTACACGTGCCTCTAGAATTTCGTCTCTATCGAAATTCTACCGCCGCGCCTGGGATCGAACCCGCGTCTTTCGGGCCAGCAGCCGAACGCCATAACCACTCAGCCACCGCGGCAGCGGGTCGCTAAAATTACTCAGGTACACACGTAAAGTGAGTCTCATTACAGGCTTTATTTGTGCGGTACCATTCTCAAGAATATGCGGAAGGATTCATGAAAGCTTCAATTGTTTTGCTTTTTGAGTCCTGCATATGTATTCACTGTGGCAGCAAAACAAAATATTTTGAACCTTCAGCAAGGAGACCGACCGAGAAGCTAGGGCTGTGTGCATTGAAGGAAAGCACGGAGAAAGTAATGAGTTCACCAGACAACCAATGTTGCTGAAAAAAAAAACTTATTGTTTTTCTGATGATTTCAGTCGCGCTTACGATAATAGGAAAATCACTGTAAGCATTGTTACTATCACCGCTCAAGACCTCAGTGAAGTGATTGACACCAACGAGGAATTGGTGCGAATGCGAATAGCAGCCGTATAACTTATTAGTCAACCTGTGTAGATATCATCGCTGCTGACGCACTGGGTCTTCTTCGCGATCTATGCTGAAGCCCAAGTTTTGGTTTTTATCTCCGATCGAGCTTTGTTATTTGGGGTAGCTCTGATGTAAGGAATACCTAGCCGCCACAGCTTTCCACTACATCGAATCAAGGTTTATATAGTTAATAGAAAGAGATGCAGGAGCAAGGCAGCTATTGTTAGGAGACAAACTGAAAACATCTTTCATACAGAACCTAGCTTCCGACGTAACGCCCTTCGAACCCGACCGCGGCGGCTGCGTTTTTATGGAGGAAAAACGCTAAGGCGCCCGTGTGCTGTGCGATTTCAGTGCACGTAAAAGATCCCCAGGTGGTCGAAAATATTCCGGAGCCCTCCACTACGGCACCTCTTCTTCCTTTCTTCTTTCACTCCCTCCTTTATCCCTTCCCTTACGGCGCGGTTCAGATTTCCAACGATAAATGAGACAGATACTGCGCCATTTCTTTTCCCCCAAAAACAAATTATTATTATTATTATTTAACGCCCATTTGTGATTGCTTCATCGATTCTTTCGGCAGTGCATAGACATGGTCTTCTGGCGAGTTAGAAGTGCATCATCTTACAATGACATGCCAACTTCTCCGTTCGTTTGGTTTGGATTCGATGGGTTTATCTTAAACCTCTGCAAGATAATCCTGGACTCACGATCAAAATTACCATAAATAGCATCATCAGCATAATCTATAACATAATCTTCCCCTCCACCATTGTGGTTACAAACCGGCATGCGAGTATTAACACAACCAGACCGAACACCCGACCGCATCGACCTAACCACGACCAGCAGCCTGAACGCAGTCAAGAAACTCAGTTCACCAAGCAAAGAAGAAGCCCTTTCGCGTTGAACTTTGCGTGCCAACTTGCGCTTCATCCAGAGTCCTGCGCGTTTCCCTCTCCTTTGTTCTACGTTTCTGCTTTCGTCTCGGCTATCCACCTGCGGAGCTAATCAGCAACCATTCAGGCGTGTCTTAAAAGCGGTCGCGGGCATCGCCCGAATGGAGCGTTTATGGTCCCCTCAGCTCACAAAATCCCCTCCTTACTCTTACTGCTTTTATTCGTTACTTCTCTAGCGTATCATACGCAGGCGGCCCGAGCTTCGCTCCAAGAGCTTGGCTGAGCTGCGTGGACCGACCATGGAGTTATTCTGGACAGAGTTAAGCGCACATCATTACACGGGCTTTCTCGCGTTATTTATTCTCAGGTGACGGTGTTTACTTTTCTTTTTACTCCTTTTTTTTACTCCGTTTTAGAACCCCGTTTCAACCTGCGCGGCGAAACGTTAATCGCGTCTCGTTCTAAGTCTTATTAGTGTGCGCGTATGAAACTGCTCGCTCTGCCAACACAAGCGCGCAAGGTAAAAAGTCTCTCTAGCCGTTTTCCTTTCTTTTTTTACGGGGAATGAACTCTTTTTCTTGTTTTATTTTGTCGAAGCTAGAGCCACTTGCACCTGCTTTTCTCGCCACAGCCGAGCAAGGTGCGCTTATGAGCTCCGCTTTCTTGAAGTTTGAGGGGGAAAAAAGAACTGAAAGGGGGTGTTGCGAAATGTTACGCTATTTATAGGGAGTACTTTAAAGCTCGAGGAAGAAAGCACGATAAACGAGCGGGTTGTTATGCATGAAATAGATGGTTCTATGCTTATGTTAGAGTGCGCTCCGGCCACTGAACATCTACAAATGCCTAGATTGGACAAAATTTAAATTATAGAACCCGCAGCGATGGCTCAGTGGCTAGGGCGCTCGCTCGGCTACTGATCGGGAGTTCCCGAGCTCGAACCCGACCGCGGCGGCTGCGCTTTTATGAAGGCGAAACGCCAAGGCGCCCGTGTGCTGTGCGATGTCAGTGCACTTTAAAGATCCCCAGGTGGTCGAAATTATCCCGGAGCCCTCCACTACGGGCACCTCTTTCTTCCTTTGTTCTTTCACTCTCTCCTTTATTCCTTCCTTAACGGCGCGGTTCAGGTGTCTAACGATATATGAGACAGATAGTGCGCCATTTCCTTCCCCCAAAACTAATTATTATTATTATTAGAACCAAACGTTTGCTTTTGCAGAGTGTAACGTCCCAAAGTCACTCAGGCTATGAGGAATGCCGTAGTGGAGAGCTCTGCACAATATCGACCTCTAGAATTTCGCCTTCATCGAAATTTTACGGCCACGACCGGGATCGAACCCGCGTATTTCGGATCAGTAGCCAAGCGCCATAACCACTGAGCCACCGCGGCGTCTCTAGAGTACAGGGAATGCCACAACGTCAAAAAGGGTGGTCAATAATGAAACGATCCTAATATAAAAAACGTAATCACTTCACCAGAGTGCGATTCCCAAGTGCGGAGATTTAAAAAACTAACAAAATATTTGCACTTTTGGTGCCCAAAGGGGCAAAGCTTGAAGTACCTGGACGCATTGGAAGAAAGAAAAAAAGAGCCGAAATGAATCGACATACGCCAGGTGCGTACGTTTCTGCCTTGTAGTGAAACTGTGTGCGCTTTACCAAAGACAGGAAGAGCAAGAAATTTTGTCGTCGTTTGATTTTTTTCTTTCGGAAGCGTGGGCGCGTGAAATTGACCAGATGGCGACATTTGGCGCAGCAAAGAAGCGCCGCTACCTTCCTTCTTTCTTCCTTTCATTCCGCCTAAATCTTTTTTTATGTTTATTTTGGCTTTTCAGAGGACGACGCGATCATTCTTGTCTCGAGCTTCTACCTATCGAGGTTTCTATATATTTTTTTTCACACACCAAGGAGGCGCCTCTTACCTGACACCTTGCTTACTTCGAGGAAAGAACACAGGCGATAGAGACAAGTTACCCGCCGTTCTCGGAATTTCTCCTCGGCTCGCGTACCGAGCCCGAAGCAAAAAGCTAAAGCCACAGCAGTTTTGAAAGCGACGCAGCGCCGTCTCTGGACACGTTGATATATCACGGACTTGCTGCCGCCTGCCACATATATAAGGTCTTCTTCTTTTCAGAGATGGAGCAACTGGCGAAGGTCAGAAAAGCGGCGAGAGCTCTGCTAGTCTTTGAGACAAAGGTGGCTTAAAAACCTTTTACTGGGACAGGCGTATAGAGAACTTTCTTATGGATTAAACTGTTTCAGCATAGTCGCTTGCTGTAAATTAAATTTCTCACTGCGACGAATACTAGTCCCCCCCTCCCCTTACTGAAAAAAAGAAAGATTTTGTAGAGGACACTTAACTTCCGCCTGAAAGACATGAAGCGACAGCGTATTAACGGAATTGACATATATAGAGAAGGTCATACTCTACTTTACATTCATAGATTCTTAGGAGTCATCATGCCATTCCTGGTGCAATGGTGCAGTGGTGCAGCGGTTACGCAATGCGCCACTGCCCTGCGATGGTAGGTGCTCCCAGTGGTAGGCCTCGTGCGGCCTAGGTAGCTCTTCCTGCGCGAACAGTCATTAACTGCCACTGGCCACGGTGGGAAGGTTCCTCGCTATCCAGCGGGCTGGTTGCGATGACGCCAAAATGTCACGTGATCTAGGTGGCCCACCTGCCTCCTGAGTTGCTCTCTGTGGGACCGCCTGCCAGAGCCGTGTCCGCAAATTTTCGCTCACAACACCGATGACGACAACGTCGACACCGAATTTTCTAGTCAACAGGAAAGTTCACACTTTCGCGTTAAAAGGGGACTGAGGACGAACTGGGCACAAAGAATGGTGCCCATCAAATTAAGGACATGCATAAAATTGAAAAAAAAGATTACAGGGCGGTTACCATTTCATAACGCAATATGCAACGAGGCCTGTTCGCGGTGGTTGATGTAATATTATGTTTCATTGTTGTTTTTATTATTTTATTCTACAGTGCGCGTATCGTCCCGGTGGTGTCCCTCCTGATGTTACTACGTTCCAACAAGTCAGCGTGGAACGTTGAATTAGCGTCACGAGTGACGTGACTGAACGCTGACCAATCAGGTGGCGCGGTATAACATTATGCTATTTGTTACAAGGACAGATGAAAAATGAAACGGTGAAGTTAAAAGATGGCAGATGAAAAGTTAGAAAGGCGCCTGCATGCTCCAGAAAATGGAGTGGGAAAATTCGAAAGGATGAAAAAAACCGAAAGAGGTAAATTCAAACCTTGTTTGGAATATTATTTCGACTCGAACCATCATCCTGTTCACATTGCATGAAAAGCGAACAGTGTGCCGCACCACAAATGAGAAGCCCCGGGGGATCGTCGGCCGTTATGACAGCACGCAATCTGAAATGACGTCCATATCGAGAGCGGCATGACAACGGGGTAGTTTCGAACGAATACAAGACACACCTTCGTCTATGGAATTGACGTGTCACCTCGATTAGATGCTCGACTGATTTGCTCAAAATGTAAGTGAAGACGCATTTTCCTGAATGGCATCAGAGAAACAATGAACACGCTTTACAACTGAAGACCTTCACAAAAGATCACAAAATGAAACAAGTCCGGTGTCTCATAACTGACTCTTCTGAATAAATTGTCATCTACCCGAGAAAGTCATTTTTGTAGCTACAGCGTCTCAGAAAATAAATAGAAAGCAAAATCAGGATCGTTAAGTTTCAAGCCTAAGTGTATTTTTTATCGATCCGAGCAGCTGTTCATTTGCAAGAGATTCTCGTTGTGAGCGGGTCAGCAGTGGTAGAGCCGATTTTAACGCTACCTATACCTCGACGAAGGAAGCCCGAGTCCACGTTTAGCCCGACGCATTTGTGGTTCTTGTCATTAGTAGCTGTACCATCTATGCGTTAGCGTCGCAACCCGGGAGCGTATTTGCACAACACCGAGAACAAACACAATCTCCCGGGCCATGATAATCAATAGGAGCCACTGCGATGGGTGAGACCCTGAAATAACGATCAACCAGAGGAGATTAGTGCTGCAAACGCAGCTCGTGAGCTCCACTTAAAGGGCGTAATCATCACTATCATCATCGTTATCACCGTCATCACTCCAGTTAAGTACCCTGCATGAACATTTTTTTCCAGTTATTGATCCGCCAGTATCCCTGTTTTGCCCCAGCCGCTGCCTACATTACTGGAGTTAATTTTATTTATTTATTTAGTTGTTCCTCAAAGGTCCACGAGTGACATTACATGAGGGGTGGGCTGAATAGACAATTAGCATGAATACAGATGATGTTCGAGGGCGGTTTTGAACCTGCTGTAGTCGATGATGGTTGCCACTTCGGATGGAAGGTAATTCCTGTCTCGGGCAGTTTGCAGGAAAAAAGACTGGTGATATGTTTCGGTGCGGGCTTTCACAGGGTAGACGGCGTTAGGGTGAGAATTACGGGAAATACGATGAACGCATGTAATAGGAATAACTTCGTGATTAAAGGTATGAAAAAATTTATGATATAAGGAAAGACGGGCGATCTTGCGATGACAGGCCAATGTGCGGAGATTAAGCTGAGACTTTAGTGCGGAAACGCTAGTGTGGTATGAAAAATTAGAGCAAACAAATCTTGCAGCGCGATTCTGGACTAATTCGAGTGTGTCAATCAGGTTAGCAAAGTTAGGATCATAGGCGGAGCATGAAAACTCCAATTTCGACCGTAAAAATGTTTAGTAAGCAAGCAATTTTATGGAACGCGGTGCTAAGGCAAGATTACGGCGCAGGTACCCTAAAACTTGATTAGCTGAACTTGTTCCTATCAAGTAGAGTAACCATGACGATACTCGCCACAAGAGAGAAAAAAAAATAAAAATGGGAATCACGCCGACCCGCCGCGGTGGCTCAGTGGTTAGGGCGCTCGACTACTGATCCGGAGTTCCCGGGTTCGAACCCGACCGCGGCGGCTGCGTTTTTATGGAGGAAAAACGCCAAGGCGCCCGTGTGCTGTGCGATGTCAGTGCACGTTAAAGATCCCCAGGTGGTCGAAATTATTCCGGAGACCTCCACTACGGCACCTATTCTTCCTTTCTTCTTTCATTCCCTCCTTTATCCCTTCCCTTACGGCGCGGTTCAGGTGTCCAACGATATACGACACAGATACTGCGCCATTTCCTTTCCCCAAAAACCAATTATTATTATTATTATTATATCACGCCGAGGAGGAACGCAAGGCTGAAGCTTGAAAAAGACATAAAATTAAAAAAAAACAACGAAATTTGCAGGCAGGTCGATTTTCACAGTAGAGGACGAAACACACTGGAGAAAGACGATGTCCGAGGCGTTCAATACCCGACCCAGCTCTCCGAGTTTCGGCCAGTCCATCCCGCTTCCCCATATTTTCTCAATTCACCGGTTGGCTTGGGGAACCTCTTTCCCTACCGACCCCGTTCCTTTCTCTCCTTAGCTTTCATTACAGAGTAGGCAAGGAGAAAGGGGAGAGACGAGGCAAGCCGCAGGCCAGTCACGCGAGCCGGCCATTTTGCCGTCATTCCGACGCAGGTTGCCGCCCTTGATGAGAACCTCCTTCTCCCCCCTCTCCCCTTTCCCTCTTTTGGGTCGCCATTGAACGCCGAAAGCGATCGACCCTACTCGTCGACGGGTGCCAGCTGCGCCCAGCACAGCTGACGCGGTGAAGAACGTTGCGTGCGACGTTCCTCCGTAGCCGGGTTACCCTGAAAACGCTGCGTGTCCCCAGTGAAACGGTGATAATAGGCAGATGTGGAAAGAGAGAAGAAAGAAAGAAAAGAAAGAGAGAAAGAAAGAAGGAAGGAAAGAAAGAAAGAAAGAGGCTTGCCGCGTCCCTCCCAAGAGGCAATCTATACTATGACACGTGCTTAAGCTTTCACTCAAGTGCCTTCCTTAGCGACAATGCTCGGTTCAAGGTTAAGGCCACAACTCGATCTGGGGCTACCTCTCAGGGTGAGACGGTGCAGCCGTCACCGACGCATACGCGAAGCACGTTGTAACAGATATTAGTACCAAATGTTGTTGCTTTTGTTGTTGTTGCCAGGAAGAAAGAAAAGGAAAATGCACAGGCCTGCTCACTGGCTCAAGCCGAGCCACAATCGCTACCACGTGCAGATAGTAGGAGAGTTGAAAGATGGGATAGAAAGACGGATAGTAAAGACGCGCTAAAGACAAGGCCAATCCTGGAGGCAGTGCAATACCGGGCCAACCGGTGGCGGTAGTGAAGCAACCTTCAAACTTTCCGCCACATTTCCAAAAATAAGTCCAATTGAACCCGTATCAGATACTCTACGGGGTCCGGACATTCGCTATGATAGTACGAAATCACTATTGCGATGGGTAAACCCCGAGCAAGATGTTTCGATGTGTGTGGGTTTGTGCTGAAGAAATGAAGAAATTACAGTAAATATTGCCTTGACCGGGTTTCGAACCCGCGGTGGCGTGAACAGATCAACTTCACTGGGCTGTGCACAAGGGCACTATGCTCTCATTAGGCGTGATATACTATGCCTTCACTAGGCGTGAGATCATAATGGTCTCACTATGCACTTGGCGTGATTGACGCAGCCGATCACTCCTCGTGTTAAACTGCAACGCACTCTCGCGCAGAGCATTGCACATCTGCTATGTTAAGACGATTCTACTTGTTTCTTGCACTCACCAGGCTGGCAAAGAAGGAAAAACGGTAAGGCGCCCGTGTGCTGTGCGATGCCAGTGCACGTTAAATATCCCCAGGTGATCGAAATTATTCCGGAGCCCTCCATTACGGCACCTCTTTCTTCCTTTCTTCTTTCACTCCCTCCTTTATCCCTTCCTTTACCGCGCGGTTCAGGTGTCCAACGATATATGAGACAGCTAGATACTGCGCCATTTCATTTTCCCAAAAAACCAATTATATAATTATATAATACAACGGCGCAAACTAAAACTGAAAGCATATCCTTCTTATTCGCTGCCTAGAAGACTGTGATAAATGCAATTAACGAATTCTTACCTCGGATCTTAATTACATAAAGACTTTATCCCAAAAAATTAGCTCTGGCTGAAACCAGCCTCCACAGTCTTCATCTCTGACGCCGGTAATTTGAAGGTCACCATCTCAAATGCTTTACGACTTCACTTGCCTTTGTTTTACTCCATTACCGTGGAATAACATACCACAAATTTCTGTAATATCTTGGGGCCTTACTAATGATGAATCAATGAACACAGGCTGTGGACAATCGAATGTATTGCGCATGAAGTGCGTTAATATTGATAGTTTGCAGACAAAACCTATAATTTTACCAAAAAAATTGATCCCATCTGCTACTCATTTTCAGCTACTCTACTAAATCCACTCCATCAAACTCAGTTCTGTGGTTGCTGAGAAAAACAAATATATTTCTTCGCGTCCGCATATTTAAACAACTTGAATGTTAGCTTCCATATTTAATAACGGAGTAGAGTGCACCCATTACTGCAGACGAAAAAAGGAGAAATGCTTTCAGGAGTTACAGAGCACATAAGCGGCTTCGGCGATTTAGGAACATCGAATTATGCTAATTCATCTTAAGCCGATTCACCGGTTGCCGGTGTATTGTCTGTTTTTCTTCCTGGAAACTAGTCAGGTCAACGTGAACGACCTCGCCACATA
Organism: Amblyomma americanum; assembly: GCA_030143305.2. Lineage (NCBI taxonomy): Eukaryota > Metazoa > Arthropoda > Arachnida > Ixodida > Ixodidae > Amblyomma > Amblyomma americanum. Next base: position 38,163 of record JARKHS020007174.1, on the reverse strand, counting down.
ACTGCATAAGCTTTCGTAATGCACTAACCACGTTAGAACTAATCTCCTCACGGGAACGGAAATTGAAACTAATGGTTCCCCGGTTGTTGGCAATGTCGCAACAGAGAATTACGCCGTTGCCACATTACTGGAAGAGCACTGTGATGTAGCGGCATTCTCCCGTTCGAGGCTTAGTTGTCAGGTTCGGCTACTCGGACTTCCTATATTCGTACTTTTATTTCAGCTCTACCTCATGTTGTGAGGCTCGCGCTGCCACCATCAGCGCCAAGAGAGAATGGAGGGCCGTAACGGCGTTGCAAGTGCAGGCGGTAGGAAAAGGTGGAGCCTTACCTGCGTTCGGATACCCGTGCCGAGTGTTCGTTAATAATAGAGTAAGCTAGACAGAGGCCTGTAATGGAAGAGACAGGACGCAGGTAAGGTTTCTGTTACGAATGGAAATAAAGAACTGTGCTGTTGTAGCTGTTTGTTATTTTACGTGCACAGTCTATCATACCAACAGTATCATTTAGTAAGGTATAGTCTAACCTTCTTGTGTTAATTTTTTTCCTTGCGCCTACCCTGGGTGCTTCTGTTTGCCGCGAAGCCTTTGCAATACACAGCATTCTTCAACGAGCTAGGATAGCTTCGATGTCATTTATTTATCTACGCAGGGCTCGTTCCAAAATAAAAACGTGAAAAAGTTTTTGCGTACATCGCATCTTAGATATCGCAGTTGGTTCTTCACGCATTGCGGTTAGTTTGTCTCTTCCGCCGCACTTGCGTGCATCGCAAGATACAAACTTCTGCCAGCAAGTTAGCTAGAAAGCAGTCTAACTTGCCTTAAGCAAATGTAATAATACGTTTAAAATCATTCTGGTAGTGTAAAACAAAAAAGAATAGTTGCTTGCTGCCCGACAGTGAATGCATATGAAAATATTGTTTAAGTATATTAGCACCGACAAATTCTTTCCACATAGGCAACTCAAGGCGATAGATTATTAAACAAATAAATATAAAGACACCGTAGACGGAAAGAAAATCAAGGGAAACTGAGCCGCCTTTTGACACAACTTTCAGAACGAAAAAAAACGAAAGAAAACGGACTCCGAATCAAGATATACAAGAGGAAAAATAGTGCAGACCGTAGAGAGTAAAAACAGCCCTCCGCACGCTTGACGAAGTACCGCTCAGCAGATGCTAACTAAAAGGGTAAATTAAGCACGGATGTGGTAGATAAATAATCCTGCACATGAAGTACAAATGTACCCCAAACGATTGAAATGAAAGGCGAAGAAAACGACTTTACCACAAACAGGAAGAGGAGATCTTACTTAGGGGTCTTTTCACTTCAAAGACGCGATGACCGTCGACTGAAAATGTTAATGAAAATCGACTGCTTTTCTCCTTCACGACGGAACATTTTGATGTTTTAATATTCGCGACTGAGGTGTCCGTTCACTTTTCATTTGACGCTGACGAGATATGCGTAAAGGCGCTGAAAGAAGTCAGTGGAACACACTCTGTCTTATTTATGTAATTAACGTGTGGCCTAACGAAACTTAACAGGCGCTGCAGAAGTGTACTGGCAGTTCGCTGCCGCGGTGGATCAGTACTGATGGCGCTCGGCTGTTGACGCAAAAGACGCGGGTTCCACCCTGGCTGCGGCGGTGGAATTTCGATGGAGGCGAAATTCCAGAGGCCCATGTACTGTGGTCTGCGCGATGCCAGTTCACGTTAAAGAATGCCAGGTAGTCGAAATTTCCGAAGCCCTTCACTACGGCGTCTGATAGCCTGAGTCGCTTTGGTACGTTAAACCCCATAAATCACAATCACCACAAGCACCACAATCGTACGGCCTTTGGTGCAGTTTCTCCTGGGTACGCCAGTCATAATAATACCTGGTGCAAGCGTGGACCATCTCAGAGTATTGTATCCTGTATGGTTATATCTGCACCTGCATCTAAGTACAGCTTTTGTCAAAAGTATGAAGTGTAAGGAATGTGAATGTGGGCCACCCTCTGTTACTCGATTGAGGTCACCATGGTTCCGATTCACATGAAGGGGGAGAGAAGCTCTTGCTCTCAGCTTCCAAAAGTTAAGACTTCTATTTGATAGCACATGAGCAGTACAACACGGTTTAGAAACGAATCCCTGGGGTCTATTATTTTTGACGAAGGATTTACACATGCTCATGCATACAACCGATGTACCGAAAGAGTGCATAGGCTGTGAAGCGTACCTGGTAAACACCGTCTTCCGAAAGGAAGTGGTGCTGCGTGTTTATGACCGTGTTGCCATCAAGGCCTGATCAAGGCCTTATCAAGGTCTCATCAGGCCTGATGACTAGACAAACAACGTGTATGCATGTTTCGGTTCTGTACCAACGGTTGTTTATCTCACCTGTACGGCAGGCAATATGAGTAATGCAAGCAGTAAGCTATAGAAAGGTCCATGATGAGGTTCTCATTAGCGGGGCCGCCATTAATCAGGCGATACAAGGAACGATCGTCGGGAAGGTCCGCCCGTAAGCCATCGAAACAGGCTCCGCTGCAGAAATCGTGTTCATTAGCTAGCCTTGTTTACGAGCATACTTGGGGAGGCAACTTATAGGAGAACTCAGCTGCAAGGAGTGGCCATTAAGGCAAACATCAGGACTCTGAGGGAAAGAAACAATGAAAACAAAAGACAATCTGATATGCAAAGAAATATGTTAAGAATGTTCACCGGCCGCGGTGGGTAAGTAGCTCTGGCGTTCGGCTGCTGAGGGGTTGAATTCAAGTTTCGCAGGCCTGCATTTCGTTGGAAACAAACGGCAAAAACAACCCTCCACTGTGCGATGTCAGTTCACGCTGAAGTAAAGCTTTGTTCAACTGGAGAAATTGAACCAGACTCCTCCACTATGACGGCGCTCATAGCTGACGGGCTTGTTCAGATCGTTATTCTCAATATGTTAATAATAATAATACAAAACAAGGTTATCCACCTCCACTCAAGTCTACGTGTAACATGATAAATTCTGGGACAAAACGTTCCGAAGCGAATGAAGGGTAAAGAAGAGGGCGTCGTAGCGGACGGCCCTCACTTAGGCCCCCAGGGTTTGTGGTTGTGCGAAGACATCGCACAGCACAAGGCCGTTTTATGTGCTTAGGCTGCTTAGAATTATGGCCACCGCTGCCGGGATCGAACCCTCGACCTTGGATTCAGGAGCCCAACTCCAAAGCAACTGACCGACCGTGGTATACGCCTAGCATCATTACATTAGGCAAACGAAACTGAACAAGAGTATACGGCGGAGGCTCAGTGTGCTAAGGCACCATCATTTCTACAAACGATTTCGCATAGGCAAAGCGCTTATCATTGACGGTGATGAAATGGGGCCTTCGTTCTGCGCAGGAAGCCCCGGTGATGGGAGGAGGGTTAGATATAGGAAGGGTGGTAGGATGGGGACCATGAGGTGTAAGATAAGTTGTCTTTGAGCTGGAAAAATATTTTCAAGCTCACAGTCCCCAATCTAACCCCCTTCCACACTCTCCTCCCCCTCACCGGGGTTCCTGCCCACAGAGAAGAAACCACTTCCTCACAGTCAATGACAAACACTTTGCCCATACGAACAGAAGTCCTCTCGTTGAAGTTGCGGCTAAGCACAAAAGCTTTCCCCTCAATCCTCTTTCACCTTTTTTTGCGTTCTCAAGAATCACATCTTCCTGCCTTCTCCCTACCCCACACTAATGAATCAAGGCTCTGTTTATCATACTGCGTACTATTAACTTACACCTGCAACTATCCATTGCAGAATTTCCCACTGATCCAGATGACCTCGCTAAGCCCCCCAGACTTTTGACAACATCACCAATTTTCATAAATAGACGAGACGCCGCTTCCCGCCTCTCCACCCCGACCTCGAAAGAGCTCAAAATACTCTGCAACGCAGAATTAGACGCATTCAATTCTTAGCCTCTCCAGGCTATTACTAATCACCAACATAGAACATAGTAATTGGTTTCTTGACGAAATTAAAGGCGCAGTATCTGTCTCATATATCAACGGACACCTGAACTGCACCGTACTGAAAGGGGTAAAGGATGGAATGAAATGAAGAGGTGCCGCAGTGCAGGGCTCCGGAACAATTTCGACCATCTGGGGATATTTACCGTGCGCTGACATCGCTTAGCACACGGCGCCTTAGCGTTTTGCCTCCATAAAAACGCAGCCGCCGCGGTCGGGTTCGAACTCGCGCGGAGAACTCGCAACTCGGGCGCACATCCTTTGGTGATGCGAAAATGACCCGCCAAACGGGCTCTCCTGCCAGCTTCCTCTATGGAAAGCTGGAAGAAGCTCCTTGCCCAGTCAGACAAAACCACTCAACACGCACGGATTTCGTGGGCCCAGGATGTCGCCCCCCCCCCCCCCCCGGGGGCCACACAGGACCCACCTGCCCCAATTTCCGACGACACGTGAGGCAAATAACGTTCGCTCTCTCTCTCTCAGAGGGCCTTCCTATTTTGTACCGAATAGAGTCCAGTACCGACAATTCTTTTGCTTCGTCCTTTTGAGAACTAGTTTTTGAGGAAGGGAATAAGCGCAGCACCTCTCTCGCATATCTAGATGGACAAACGAAACGCGCCGTAAGGAAACAGAGGATGGTGGGAGTGAAAGGAGAAAGAGAAAGATGTGCCGTAGTGGAGGGCTCCGAAATAATTTCGACCACCCGGCGATCTATAACGTGCGCTAACGTCGCACAGTCTGTCCGTTGTTGCAGGAAGAAAGAAAGGAAGGAAAGTGCACAGGCCTGCTCACTGGCTCAAGCCGAGCCACAATCGCTACCACGTGCAGATAGTAGGAGAGTTGTAAGGGGGGATAGAAAGACAAGCTAGCAAAGACGCGCTAAGACAAGGCCGATCCCGGAGGTAGTGCAATATCGGGCCAACCGGTGGCGGGAGTGAAGCATCCTTCAAACTCTCCGCCACATTTCCAAAAATAAGTACAACTTGGACCCGTAACAGATACTCTACGGGTCCGGACAATCGCTCGTCGCACAGACATCGGGCTTCCTCTTTTTCTCTAAGAGCTGTCCGTCTATCAACCGGGAGTGAGGAAGTTATCTTCCCTCTCCTCTCTATGGCGGCCGCCTTTCGATGGAGGCGAAACGCTAAGGCGCCCGTGTGCTGTGCGATGTCAGTGCACGTTAAAGATCCCCAGGTGGTCGAAACTATTCCGGAGCCCTCCGCTACGGCACCTCTTTCTTCCTGTCTTCTCTCAGTACCTCCTTTATCCCTTCCCTTACGGTGGCGGTTCAGGTGTCTGCCGATATGCGAGAGAGATACTTTGCTATTTGCTCCGCGAGTTCTACCTTGAACGATTAATAACTGGACGCCCCACTCCAGTTGAAACCAACACAGTGCTGTGCGCGTGTGATTTAATTCCTCTAGAATGAACTAATCACGCGCACAACCTGGACACATTTCTTATTGTGTAAATAGTTTGTACGTATTACTTCTTCCCCTATCCTCTCTTCCTGTCCCCTCGCCTGTTTCATTTCATTTCTCGATTCTGCCTGCTATCCTTTATTTCCACTGGCCCAGCTCAGGTGCTTCAGTATTGATGGCAGATGCTGGGGTTAGCAAAAATCTTTTCCTTCCTTTTTACTATTATTTTAATAAAAAAACTACTACCACCACCACCTGTGTTGCGTAATTTTAAAGCGCCAGTGTTAAGGGCCCCATGTCGCAGAAAACCCGGTTTCGTCGGCGTCGACGGAGTTGACCGTGAGCGAAAAATTCCAGAAGCATCAATAAATAAAACCGAGTACAAAATCTGTCGAGTTAGAAAACAGAACCAGGGCCTCCGCAATGCGAGACGACCACGCTAACCACACCGCCACGCCAGCTCGATGGTTTGGAATGAACACAACCGCGTCTAAAAGAATACGGTGTTGTCTTATAAGGGTGGTTTTCCTTCACTTACGGCATGGTTTGGGTGTCCACCGGGATATGCTTCCTTTCCTTCAAATGTCCGGGGGAGGCGTCGCGCCGAACGGATGATGGCGTTCCAGGGATCCATTGGCAGCGCTGCAGCACGCTGTCGCGTCCTGCTCTTAAAGACGAAGCTTAAGCGTTTTCCAATTTATTTGGGTCTGGTGGGGGTGCCAGCCTACGTCCCAATTTGTAATGGTCAACAATTTGCCCGTAAATTTGCAGGCGCTCCTCTTTCTCCCAATACTCGGGGGGGGGGGGGGGGGGTCTCTACGGCTACCCGAAATATAGAACTCGGACTAGCTGGCGACCCCGCCGCGGTGGCTCAGTGGTTAGGGCGCTCGATTACTGATCCGGAGTTCCCGGGTTCGAACCCGACCGCGGCGGCTGCGTTTTTATGGAGGAAAAACGCTAAGGCGCCCGTGTGCTGTGCGATGTCAATGCACGTTAAAGATCCCCAGGTGGTCGAAATTATTCCGGAGCCCTCCACTACGGCACCTCTTCTTCCTTTCTTCTTTCACTTCCTCCTTTACGTAACCCTTCCCTTACGGCGCGGTTCAGGTGTCCAACGATATATGAGACAGATTTTGCGCCATTTCCTTTCCCCCAAAACCAATTATTAGCTGGCGCGTTAAAGATCTTCATGTGGTCGAAATTATTCCGGAGCCCTCCACTACGGCATCTCTCTCTTGCTTTCTTCTTTCACTCCCTCCTTTATCCCTTCCCTTACGGCGCGGTTCAGGTGTCCAACAATATATGAGACAGATACTGCGCCATTTACTTTCCCCAAAAACCAATATTATTAGCTCTCGAGCCGCTTAGCTCATAAATAAGCACAGCGAAAGGACGTACGCACTCTAGTACGCAGTCTACTTGGGTGCCGCCAGCCGTGCGGCGCTACTCGAAGCAGCAATTAAGTTGGAAAACTACAAAACGTCTGGAACATCCCTTACTTCAGATGTGGCTCTCTCTCTTTATAAACAACATGATGGTGAATACTTAGCAGAATGTGGATCACTCCAACAAAGGGTCTTCTGTGGCAGGCATCTTTAGTTATTTGTCAAGGAATGTTATCTAAGGCTTTACGTTTATGTGCGCTGTTTAGAGAGGCGTGCGGTCGCGAAGGGCTGAATAGCTAGCTTTATCAGCCGTCATTTCTTCCATGAGCGTCTTGTTTTTGCTTTTTTTTCCTCCGAAAAAAAATCGTTAATTGGTAGCGGCGCTAGGTACATTGATTTTAAGGAAGGAAAATGACGCAGTGACTGTCACTTATGTTGGTAGACAAAACCATGCCGTCAGGGAAGACATGAAAGGAGGGATTGAAAGAAAGGAAGAGGTGCTGCAGTACAGGGCTCCGGAATTATTTTGAGCACCTGAGGATCTTTAACGTGCACTGTCATCGTACAGCCGTCAGGCGCCTTTTGTGTGTCGCCTGAAACGCGGCCGCCGCGGTCGGGTTCGAACCCGGGTGGTGCGGCTCAGTAGACGAGCACGCTAACCACTGAGCCACCGTGGCTTTTGACGTCCGTTTGTAAAAAATATTCTGCAAAATTTCACCTAATAGTACATGTGGCGGGAATTCGTGAAAGTATTGAGTTCATCGAGTGCTCATCAATACACTAGTCACTTTGTACATGAATGGAACAGACAATAAAACTGGTAATGCAGCCCACACAAATCCTTCCAACGTCTACATACATGGCGTCTGTGCGGGTGGAGCATGCCAATCCCGTGCGCGACATCTTCGTTTTTGAGGAAAGGAAATGGCGCAGTGTCTCACTTCGCTCGGTCGAGACCCGAACCGCGCCGTAAGGAAACGGGTAAAGGAGGGAGTGAAAGAAGGAAGAAAAGGGTGCCGTAGTGGAGAGTCTAATAATGGGAATAATAATAATAATTGGTATGGGGGGAAAGGAAATGACGCAGTATCTGTCTCATTTATCGTTGGACACCTGAACCGCGCCGTAAAGTAAGGGATAAAGAAGAGGTGAAAGATGAAAGGAAGCGAGAGGTGCTGCAGTGGAGGGCTCCGAAATAATTTCAACCACCTGGTGATCGAAAAAATTGTTTTTTGGGAAAAGGTAATGGCGCAGTATCTGTCTCACACATCGGCGGAAGCCTGAACCGCGCCGTAGGGGAGGGAATAAAGGAGGGAGTGAAAAAAGAAAGGAAGAGGTGCCGTAGTAGAAACTCCGGTACAATTTCGACCACCAGGGGATCTTTAACGTGCACTGACATCGCATAATACACGGGCGCTTATAGCGTTTCGCCTCCATCGAAACGCGGCCGTCACTGTCGGGTTCGAACCCGGGAACTCCGAATCAGTAGCCGAGCGCCCTAACCACTCAGCCACCGCAGTGGGCACCTAACAACGGAATAAGAATCCAGTCTCGCGCGTCTTGCATGATCACGAGGCGACGAACAGTGTACGTCGAGGCTTCCTCCAGCGGTAGCCCCGGCGTACCCTTCCCTCCCTGAGAGGCACCGCAGCTCAACCTTGCGAGTGAGGGGGAAAGGGAATCCTCGGCGCGTGGCTCCGCTACGGCGGCGGCCGCGATCGACCGTGCACGGCTCCCAGGGGCGTCGTGACCACTCGTCGGCGCCGTGGCGGCAGCGCTTCTCCTGGCCGCGCACGGCAATGAAGGAGCGGCGGGCTGCGCTGCTTACCAAGGCACGTATCGGCGACGCGTGCTGTGACGGCGCGGTGAGTAGCTGCTACCGCAGAGAGGAGCGAGGCGCCACGGTCACGTTCGCGCCATTGATCGCCCTACTGTAACGTTAGACCTCTTGGAATATGGAAATCTTTGTTTACGCCAAATTTGTGCTCTCGGTTTGGTGGCTTGTTTTATTATCAGACACCGCGATTTGAATCCAATTGCATCTGTGCGCTCCTCCTAACAGACGCACTTACTGCTTGCATGCGTCGTAATTCATCGTCATCATTTATTGATGCCTTAAGGACCCTTCACAGGGTATTACATAAGGGGGGGGGGGGCGACGTACGTAGGACAATACAAGAACAAAGCCAAAGAGGTTGAAAAAAAAACAAATCTAGTAAAACATATATATATTTATATATGTACATATATATATATATATATATATATATATATATATATATATATATATATATATATATATATATATATATATATATATATATATATATATATATATATATATATATGTGTGTGTGTGTGTTACGAACGTAGGTTGCGTTGGCTCCGCAGAATAAAGATTTAAGAGAAGTGGGCACTTCTACAAAGACACTTTTATTTATCAACGTTTCGACCGCACCGCGGTCGAAACGTTGATAAATAAAAGTGTCTTTGTAGAAGTGCCTACTTCTCTTAAATATATATATATATATATATATATATATATATATATATATATATATATATATATATATATTTATATATATATATATAAACATACAATGAGGGCAACTAGGACAACAAATACAATAAGTAACATCAAATGAGAACACAATTAAAACAGTTACAAAAAAAATCAATCGAGTAGAGAAGGGGATTTAAAAACGAGTTGCTCAAGCAGATCAAACTATGGGCGAGAAAAGAAATATAGACAAATTTAATGTTCAAAGAAAGACAGTAACCGGTCTTTGAATTTGGCAGGGTCACTTTCCATGACAGTAGAATCTGGCAATTCATTCCATTCCTGTATTGCGATTGGTAGCAATGACTTATTAAAAGCAGATGCTGATTCATGCAGGCGCTGTATACTTAAGCTATTCAATAAGCGTCGAGATGAACGTGCTGGTGGGCGAAGAAAAGTTTGGCGCAGATGCGTGAAATGATAGAATATCATCTGAAAGGGGCATAGTCATGATATCTTGCGGCGAAAGACCAATGAGAGAAGATCCAGTGATGATTTTATACTGCTGATACTGATTTTGTAGTCGTATTTTGAATTATTTCTATTTGCCTATTACGGTTAGTGTAAGCCACTTTGATTTGTATCCAATAGTATCTGTACGCTCCACCTAACATGAATGAATGATGATGAATTTTCATGGCGCAATGACAGCTTCGGCAAAAGAGCGCCATGGCACAGGGTAGTTTTCATTTCACAAGGTGGGGTTAAAGACCCATTTCCCAAGCATTTCACCCAAAAGAAGCCGAACACCAGGCAGGAAAAAGCTTGTACCTAGTGTATCACCGGTTGGTACACGGCGGCACGCGGGATGGAATCCCGCACCTGCCGCATGCGAGGCGGATGCTCAGCCACTTGGCCACCGCTGCGGTAGTCCACCTCCTAACCGACGCACTTATTGCTTGAATACATCGTAGTTCTTCCTATTTGCCTGTTACGCTTAGTGTTAGCAATTTTGAAAAGAACTAACAGAGAAAAACAAAATCACGGCTCATAGAGGAAACCAAACAGAGGAAACGTGATCTTTTAACAGACTTCTATGAAGAGGATCTTCAATACGCGAAGGAAAAGAAGCATCCCCACTAACATCTTAACAAGCGTTGCTAACATGCATCCATGTACAACATTCGTGGACAAAAATTTTGACTCCAATGTTGGAAACTTTTAAGGTATTATTATCGAGATATTTACGGTAATAGTCGATTCCTCCGACGTGTGGCAAATTCATTCGCGAAATGTTTTTCCATCGCTCGCTTCGAGCAATTAGGAGTGCAATAGAAAACGAATGCAGAACGCTTTTGCAATGTAAGCCTGTCGGCAATAGATCTCAGTATGTATTGATAGCTTTAGTGAAAGTCATACAATATATGAAAAAAAATTGGGTTCGTAAACTAAACTATTTCCCGCTGAAAAATGCTTTTGTCCAGAATTGCTGGGTATGTGAAGTGGATAGAGCAGAGTTCACTGGGGAATGATATTAACCGGATCAAGTGCTAGCCACCTAAACAGGAGGTCACAAAGTAAGGAATGTAATCGCGTCATACATGTTTGCGAAGATCTTCGCGGGTGAAATATTGATAATGTTGCCATTTTTGAAAAGTTTACCTTCAAGACATTCGTATTGAACATTCGCAAGGACATTCGTATTGATGAGTTTGGATGTAATAACGTGAAGTTCGAGTTTTGAGGCTGTAACGGTCTTGTGGGCTGCACAATGAATGTGTGAAACCCATGTGTGCACGCTGAAAGTTAACTTAATCGATTTTCTGGATAAGCACAGTCAAGCGGTAAATAAAGAGTATCAGCGACATAGCAATTCCACAACATGGGCCCTGGAAGAGGCAAGGAAAGCCAGACCTAACAAAATGCCCGTAAATCTATCAAAGCTATCACCGGCGCCGATGTAAAACAAATACCTATATCTACTGTTGAACAATGCGCTACATCTGGTTCGACCTTTCTCATACTTATGGACGGTCGATATGAATAGGGAGATAGGGAGTGGTTAGAACAAGAGAGAGTTCGAGTCAGACTTTCACTCATAAACAAAAGAACAGGTCTAAGCGAACATAGAAGAAAGATAGGTGAGAAGGCATTCCTGAATGGCAAAAAAGCTCGAAGAAAGAAAAGTGATTACGCGCTGCGAATAATGACGCGGTATAATTACTTGGTGCAAAGGGATGCCTGAGCGATGAAATGAGTTCTAGAGCTAGTGAGAAATTAAGAGGGAGGCAAAAAACAAATGAACTGGCTGGAGAACCAAGTGAAAATAAAATTAAGGTGATAACAAAATGAAACAATGCTAATGGGATAGGAAACAAAAAAATGAGTGATGAACTGTAAAATACCGACGTGCTACAATCAATAGGCTCGAAAAGATGCTTCAGCGCTGCAAAGAGTTCTTAAGCTATTGCGCCAAATTAGGAACGAAGCTAGAACGAAAAAGCCTAACAAAGCGAAAATAGGTAATCAGAGGAAGAATAAAGGGAAGCCGGCGTGAAGGAAGCGGAAAAAGAAAGGAGATAAAAAAAGGAAGGATGGTGAGAGGAAAAAAATCTTGGTTGGAGGCAGTCTGGAGTGTGTCCTCCCACCGACGACTCCATCTTCCCCGGGCTGCCGGGGCCGGACAGCTATAGGCAGCGATCAGCGAACGATGCAACGTTAGCGGGGACGGCGTAACGGCACCGCACGGACCTGACAACGCTCATGGCGCAGCGAGGCTCGCTTATTGCCTGGCTGGGCATCGCTGCGATGGGGTGTAGCTGAAGGGCTCGGTTACGAAGAAGACTTCGAAGGGGGGGGGGGATTCCAGGAAAAGGGGACCAACGGAGGAAGGGCAAAAAATAGGGCCGCAATAGAGGGGTTCGGCCAGGAGGGACTCTTTGAGGGATTCTCTGAGCTGGGCATCCTTTTCATTACTACATTGCCCCTCCTCCTCCTGCTCCTACTCGTTATTATAGAAGATCGGTAGAGACGCTGGTGATCCCCTTCCGCACTCCAGAGCTTCTTATTGAGCAACAGCAGCTTGCCGGTACTCGCCCGGCGTTGAACGTGAGGATTAAAAGCAGGTAGAAGATATTGCACTGGATAGCGGTGCCTTTTACGAAAATAGGAGCGAAAAGATAGACTACGATGAGAATGAGCGCTTACTGGCAACGTCTTTCCCTCAAATAAACATTTTCCTCGTAGTCTGTTCTTTGGTCCCTTTTTTTGGCAAAGTTGGCGCTAACAAAAATAATATGAAGTTTCAGCTAGCCCGAAGCATTGAGATTTGAAGGTAGAAAAATTTTCCTACAATCACAGACTTATCCTGATACCGGAAGCTGTGCACGGAATTTCCCTTAGCGTAAACGCCGCAAGTGTCGCCGTCAGCACCGTGGTATGTCATAACGCAAAATTTTTGCGTTAAATTGCTGCTCGATGAGACATCATGGAGATCTAGTGAAACGCTTCACACATAACGCTTTTCTACGTTTTTTAGATATCTGCCATAAAATTTAATACGGTCGGCGCATGTTTTTTGTGTGACTCACAAAAAGACGCGGAGAGTTCCAAAGTATACCAATAGCGTGTACAGAGAAATCAAACTAGTTGCGGGCCGCTCATGGGTTCTTGTACATACATGTACAATTGGTTTTAATAATAATTGTTTTTTTCTGGGGGGGGGGAGGAAATGGCGCAGTATCTGTCTCATATATCGTTGGACACCTGAACCGCGCCGTAAGGGAAGGAATAAAGGAGGGAGTGAAAGAAGGAGAAGAGGTGCCGTAGTGGAAGGCTCTGGAAAAATTTCGACCACCTGGGGATCTTTAACGTGCACCGACATCGCACAGCACACGGGCGCCTTTGCGTTTTTCCTCCATAGAAACGCAGCCGCCGCGGTGGGGTTTGAACCCGGGAACTCCGGATCAGTAGTCGAGCGCCCTAACCACTGAGCTACCGCGGCGGGTCGAACATGTGCAAACTCTAGGTAATCGCGGCGAAAATCAAACGGAAGACTTAAGGATATGTACAGACAGTCAAATTTTCTTTAACGTACAGAAAGGAAGATGCTCAGGTGAGTGCGTGCGCTTGAGAACGAAAACTACTTTGTAGCCACGTGTTACAGGTCAAGCCTGAACTACGTGGGACCTTTGAAATATGCGTCGCTTGTTGATAAAGGGGGCGGGCGAGAGCAGGACTGTGGTGCAGCTTTTGCTGCCATTTAGGACGCGACGAAGTGTGGGAGTGTGATACATAACGTATATTTTTGTTTTCGACTGTTAAGGCACCTGACTCAATAGAAATTGCAAAATATCCTGTAAAATATCAAATAGTGCGCAAATCTATAGATTTGCCCTTTGTATGGGGTGCCAGAGCCACCAGGAAAAAAAAACAAACGAAAGGCACCAGAGCTCAGTTCTGATAATGAGTAATCACTGCACAAGCACATCACCGATTAAATTCTGCGGATTATTCCCGGGTCAGAAAGCGAAAGGTGCGAACTCATCGTTGCAGTTATGCTTGGTGGAATAGTTTTTGAGCAGACCTTACCGTGGTCACTTTTGCACGATATATAGGCACAACCTTCTCTAAGATAAAGTGGTTTTTAGGTGTCGGAGCCACAATACAATCTTGAACGTTTCACCCCAATTTATTTACTCAGGCGTAAAGGAAAAAAGTAGATATGAAGCTCGCATGGTTTTTAGCTATTCAAGACCTTTAGGTAGTTGATAGAGTATATGGAAGTATAACTTCAAATACTAAATTGTGACTTTTTATATTCGCAGATAACATATGCGGGCTCGCTGTCCAGATCACCTGCTCACTGTACAAAAAACCTGCGTTCGCTTTAAAATATAGTTGGTGCGGAAGCTGCTAGAATGTCAAAAGAAAGGATTTGCGCTCGCTCACGCAATGTAGGGTGGATTTATGATTTCCTGGCATATTTGCCTCCAATTATCATATACTTGAGTTAAGCCTGCAAAAAGCACTACATTTGGGTGTTCATGAAAACGCTGCACCCCACTTTTTGCTACTGCAGCTGCTGTCTGCCAGTAGAAGATAACTGGTGATAAAATAAGCATGTTACTGAGACAGCGTAAAGCATTTAGCAAGAAACGCGTCTACCATTCCCAGATTGCGGATAAAAAGCAGAGAATGCTTTACACTTTAATTAGGAACAGCAAACACCACTCTGAGACAGATGCAAAATTATTTGTAAACCTTAATTATTTTACGGGGAGGTTTCGACGCATCGTGGTTAGTTTTTCTTCACACAAATTATTACAAAGTTTTCAATGCTGCCACAAAGTAAAATCCGGAAGGGAGCTCGCAAGCCTGAACGTTAACAAAGCTTAGGCGACAAGATTTCTTCACACTAATCAGAAAATCTGTCGACGCATATCTAATATTATAAGGGTTATTATATTTCCTTTTGCAGCTGGTGCGCGAAAACCTTTTCTGTTGATAAAAATTATTCGCCCGCACACTACTACATCAAAATCAAGATATAAAGCACTAAAAGAGTTAGGGTAAGCGAAAAGCTGAAAAGCACCATTCGTCAAAGTTATGGCTCAAACTGAGACTGCAGGCTGATTCATCTGAAATTGTATTCCATTTACATGCAGCTGTCAAGGCAGGAATCAAGCCTGCGTGTCTTGGGCTCACCAGGCGAACGCTATAGCCACTAAGGCACCGTGAAGGGCTAGAAGAAAAAAAATCGGCGGATAGGCAGGTCTACTGCTCCAGTGTGAGCACGCCGATGAATTATTCATTTCGTCAACCAGACAAAAGAAGGCTGGATTAATTACAGGTGGTGCAGCTGGAACCTGGTATTGGTTGACGAAGTTTCTCATTTATTTGCGTTGCCTGAAATCAACGTAAATATTTTTGTCGGGTTTTCGAAAAGGCAGAATTGTGATAAACGGCAGTGTACTAAAGACAGTGTACTAAACGCTCGCAATGAAGCTTAGAAGCTTGTCTCTCCTTTTAGATTGTGTAGTATTTTATTTTGAACATATTAATTAGCTTTGCCCCTGTAAAGCGTGCTATTCTGCAGCAGCACTCGTATTGCGGCAGAGCCGACACTTACCCTGAAGGGGGATTCGTACTGAACAATACAAAATGAGAGGTTTTTGCCGGATATAAACGCGTGTACTTGAGAGCTTCGCAGATTGATTTCTTTATGACATGCGGTACTGCAAAAGTTTCGGCTAGTATTATTTCCGAAGACATCAGAACATTTAATTGCACCAGAAACTAACGCAGGTCTGTCTATGGCACTTCACACAGGGGGAGGACCACCTCTGTCATCTCCGCATGACTACTTCTTTACTTCTTTGTTTTTTTTAAAACATATATGAGGGCGGCTGTCGCCAATTATGCAATGCTTTCGGGTCTTTAAGATCGTAATAAATGAAATGTACTGAGAGACAATAAATTTTTGAGTTTATTCCGCAATGCCAATTTTGTCCGCAAGGATATACAAGTTTCCTTCTGATAAAGGTTCCTTTTTGTTTTGTAAAAAGTTCACAGCAGAGCTGTAAAGTTGTGCGGAAAGATCTCAGAGGGTCCCTACTACACACATGCGGAGCATTCGTCGCAAGAAGAAAGGCGTAAAGGAAGTCAGAAGGAAGTGTGACTATGGCGAGCAGTGAGAATTCGGTCCCTGTAGGAGCGCCTTTGCTGTGTCCTGCTGTAAGCTGAGTGACAAACGAATATTTCTTAGTAAGGAGTTAGATGTGGATACTGTATGGCGTTAACGAAGATCACGTGAAACGTTGCCCAATCCCCTCGCGCTACCGCGCCGAGCCTTGATGAGGCCTAGCTCCCAATGAACGCCTGCCGCGTATTTCTTCGCCGCAGGTAGCCAGAAAAAGAGTTCCTATTATTCAAGCTATCATGATTCTTTTAAATGGCAAGCTTTGTCATTCGTTCCATGCGTCGTAAGCGACTATGATTCGCACGCAATAGGTTTCCTGTCAGAAATCACCTGAGGATTATTTTTTTTCTTTTAATGCAGAAATGTATTCGAGAGCTTGCACGCGAGGTTTTCGCCCTCTTCTATTTGCGCTATACGCAGTTTCTCTGGATAACATTCCTGCTGAATTTCACTTGGCTAGCAATAGAGACAACACACGTCTTTGCATTGAAGGCTGTGTATGCTATTGAATAGCATGTACTTCATGCATGGTCCTATAGGCAGGGGCACAAATTATCTACGATATAGACAAAGTTTCTCAAAAGTACTTAGAAGGAAAAAGGGCGCCAACTCCTATGAGCGCTTTTTATACCACGCTTCATCCACCAAAGGGCATGCCGGGAAGATGAAGCTTCATATTCGGATCGGCTAGTGTAGGTCCAGAAGCCTGATTCCCGCCTCAGGATTATGGCTGCCCGCAATGCATCCCCATCAACCGCGATGCTTTCCTTCGTGTGCGGATCAAATTGTGTAATAGCGCGTTTTATCCTTTCTTAACTAAATTAACGTGAATTAACGCTCTGTGTTATTGTCGTCTCTAAATTACCAAAACAATCTTTGCGGCATGTCTGAGGTAAGTCGTATTGTTGCCGATTAAATCCACGATTTCGGCCGATCACTGGTCAAGCCAGATACGAAATATCATTTTCCCGGCATGCCCTTGATGAATAAAGTGCAGCGCCACCAGGTTTCTCTTTAGGTACGTATAAGAATAAGGAACTGTATTGATATTCGGGCACGTTCCGGGTATTTGGGTGTCCGATGTGCGCATGCGTAGAATCCTGGCTAAGAGCGATGGGAATCATCAGTACAGCGTTTTTCCTCGCCGCCTGCAGAGCAAACACATGGTAAGCGACTGAAACAGCGCCACCGCTGCCTAGTATTCCCGCCCACTTGGCCGGGACAATCATTTGAGTGACGAAGTCTGCGTCACGACGAGCTGACGTGTCAGGAAAAACGATCGCGCGAGTCTGTTGCTCAGTGAGACAACCCTAAGCGAGCAACGATGGGTGGCAGCGTAGCAGACGACAATGTGAGGTGCGAATCGTCAGAAGGACTACAGCACCATTACAGCTTTCTTTTCGATCGTTCAATGGTAGCGGTCGCCACGATGGCCCAGTGGTTATGGCGCTCAGCTGCTGGCCCAAAAGACGCGGGTTCGATCCTGGCCGCGGCAGTCGAATTTCGGTGGAGGCGAAATTCTAGAGGCCTGTGTGCTGTACGATGTCAGTGCACGTTAACGAACACCAGGTGGTCGAAATTTCCGGAGCCAGTCACTAAAGCATCCATCATAGCCTGAATAGCTTTGGAACGTTAAACCCCGTAAAAGAAAACCAAACCACACCATAAACCAAACCAATGGTCATCGCCATCGGCACTTTGCGCCGCCTCCATACGCTGACACTGCTAGCCCGTAGGAGCCGTCTGAGGTTGTAGCTGAAGCTGTACGATGTTGTCAGTAGGATGTTGCAGTGGTCGTGGTGCCGTCGTCGTTTATCTAGTGTGAGAGATGGATCGATGCATGCCGACGTCTGCCAACATGACCACTTGTCGACGATGTCCACGTTCGTGTTGAGTAGGTGCATGCAGTTTGAGAATACCTACTGTGATGTCATTTAGATATGAGCAAAGCCAATAGATTTTCCTTCAAGATTGCAGCTGAAAGCAACAGCCGCCCAGTAGGCACACCAATTATTTACTCCGCGACTCGCTCCACTCCCGAGATGTGTGTTTTGATCTGGGCGAGTGTTACTTATTTTTTGGGCTATTCTTATCTCCTACTGGCATAAGACGTGCATTCGTTAGTCACCCTTCGGTCGTCATCTTGTTTCATTTCACTTTGCATCGCAGTTTTGTTTTCTTACCAGAACTACGGAAGCCTGTCGAGCGCGACTCTCTCGAGGTTTCGTCTGCTATTAGTTTGCTTCCTTGCCGCCCTCGTTTGGTGGCGCCACATACACGCGCAACACGCTGCTTGGAGGAAATAGAGCAATAAGAAGAGGAGCGAGAATAAGCAGGCGAAAAAATTCACCACGACTGAATACAGGGTATTCTACCGGAAATCAGTAGCAACGCATTTCTGCAACAGTGCAAGTAAGTGTTAAGTGTGTGTACTTGAGACTCCTTAAGCATATTCTCCTGACTGGACGAATTCTGTCTAACATTTATTTTACTAAGCAGCACAGCAGCTTAGGGGCATTAAATAGTACGCGTGCATGTTATTTTCTAATAAAACTGCGGGTAGACATGCCCAAATAATATTAATAATAATAATAATTGGTTTTGGGGGAAAGAAAATGGTGCAGTATCTGTCTCATAAATCGTTGGACACCTGAACCGCGCCGTAAGGGAAGGGATAAAGGAGGGAGTGAAAGAAGAAAGGAAGAAGAGGTGCCGTAGTGGAGGGCTCCGGAATAATTTCGACCACCTGGGGATCTTTAACGTGCACTGACATCGCACAGCACACGGGCGCCTTAGCGTTTTTCCTCCATAAAAACGCAGCCGCCGCGGTCGGGTTCGAACCCGGGAACTCCGGATCAGTAGTCGAGCGCCCTAACCACTGAGCCACCGCGGCGGGGCTGTCCAAATATCTGAATGCGAATAAATCACAATCATAAACGTCACGTTTTCTTTGTCGAGGTCATCGTTAGGTTTGCAAGAGAGTGACATTGACACCCTAGCTGTCATCAAGCGGAGAGCAGAGCGTTTCAATGTGGCCGCATATTGCTAAGATGCTCCGGCACAATCGTCACCTGAATTGGCAGTTCGTATATACGCAGACAATGTTATTGTTTTGTTATTAGGTATGGACCCTCTCGCATCGTTAGAAAGCCCGCGCAGATCGATCTATGAAGAACCCTTTATTGTCCGCGTCGAATCATCGAGTTTAGACTTGAGAAGCGCGCCGCGCGTTCATTCTCCTCGATCAATCGGACTCCCAGTCAATCAATAGAAAAGCGCAGATAATGGGGATAGGGAAACTTTTGTGCAGCAGTTCGTGACAGTATCGACAGGCACTCAACAGAACACGAGAATAGGAACGATCGAACTATAAGCCATACGCCCTGTCGTCTTTGCAGGTAGTGTATCGATCTCCTAACGCGTTTCAGCGCAGCACTTGCAATCTGGCAATCTTCGCTGTTATTCTCCTCTGTCTTATTCTTTCTAATGCTCTCGGTCTTGCTGGGGGAGGAAAATGTATTGGAAAAGTGTTTGGCTGACATAAGAACGTAATTTTGAAGATATATCCCTGGCGTCGAGCGATTGTGAAGTGATTAGTTAGAGCTTAATAGGTGATATTTAGGTTATAAAAGAGTAGAAAAATCTTGGGAATTTAATTTCGTATGTTGTGCTGTACAAAATAATTTCACAATGATTAAGCATTGACATTGAATCGATGCTTGACATCAACGAACGGTTTGGAATGTGCGTCATAATTATATATACGGAGATTAGACGACGCGGGTAAGTTCATTAATACCAAATTTACTCATTACTTTCGTCATAAACGTTGTAGAGCCAGGCCTTTCCTTAAAATCTTAGATTGCAGTCATTTCCAAGGGAAGAGGCAACTTCGACGCCACAAACATTTCTAACGTCGTTCTCTCAATTAATCAGCAGCTATCGAGCCTATTTTCTCTAAATTTGTAAATAATGTGGAACTCTAAGACAGCACTACACACGGAATGTCCTGCAATTCGCACAATACTCTAAGTAGTTAGTAGCATGAGATTTCAGACGTCTGCAACATAACAATGACGGCAACATTACTGGATAAACTATCGCCGCATACATTTTTTCTCTTTGATGTAACAAAAAATGAATGAAAAATGCCATTCATTATCGTTCATGTCATAAGTTTTACCGCAAAATCTTGAAGGTCGCAATGAAATTATTTGTGAAAAAAAAGTTGCCGCTGGTTTTGCATATGGGTGCATCGCTTTAGAAATGGTCGGGATGAATTAAATTTATGTATCGAAATGACTCGTTGCAAGAAATGGCGAGGTCCGGTAGGGAAACGTAATAAACATTTTCAGCTTTAAGAGGGGGCAGGTTGACGGCAAAAGTATGGCTTGCTCCATAGGATAAATATTAGCTCTTTTTCCTTTCTTCTTATGAGAAGGAGGACTTCAGAAAAGCTTCAGCGCCGCTTTCTCTGGAGATGCTATCAGCTGGCGCACTATGAAATTGAGGCACAATGCGACGCTGCTGTATATTTTTCTAATTCAAGGAACTGCTACGTTTGAAATGAGAACCGAAAGGTCGCTATTATTTTAAATTTTGGTTTTTTACTTATCGTTTCAATTTGGAAGCAGCGGAGAGTATTGGTCGATTTCAGTTTCTTGCAAAATTTAAATGAGCAAATAATTGCAGCTAGTATCTACTCAGCGGTCATAGCAGGTACTTAGACTGCATAACTTTTCTTTCTAGCCATATAGCTGTCCTCTGCTCGATGCTGAACTTTAACAACCTTTTCGTCAGAGATTGCTCACATTCTTTCCGACGTAGAACGCATCTTTTACCAGGAAAATGCTGGAAAGACCACGAGCAAGAAGTTCTTTTCTTTCTAACGATGAAGTGTATTATTGACATTGTAAACGCGTTCCGCAGTCCTAAACATAGTAACAGGGTGTGATTTCCGCAATAGGTTCCCATCGCGATGCATACAACTTTTGACACAGTTAAGCATTCGGATATTACTTAAGATAGGCACAGAAATGACACAACGCTGCTTCTGTGGTGACCAAAAATCTTGAGTGCGTGTGGGCAGAAAGCTTACGTAATTAATTTCATTGTCGCGATTGCCATTATGACTAATATGGCTGTAAAAGAGCGCTAGACTGACAGTGTGGACATGAACTAGCGCAGAAATTTTTTTTTTGCAAATTTCCTTCTCCTGTCATTCATTGCGCATTTTTCTCCGCAAACTATTTCGCCCTGTTTCGCTATTTAGACATTATTAAGTGCTGAGTGTGAATTTTGTTTGAATTCGTGTTGTTTTCGTTTTTTTTTAGTAGGAGAAAAGCTCGGATTGGCGACTTTATCTAAAGGAAACTGATTACCCTTCGGGCGACCTGAGTTTCTTTGCTAGGTATGCATGAAAAAAAAAGTTATTGAATAGACACAATATTCAATAAGTTACTTCAAACCCATTTATTTGAATATTTCTTCAAATACAATCAATGGTGTTAATTATAATAGTCAGGGACACATTTACGAAACTCCAATTGGGCTCCACGAGTCATGTAGTGGTATATATTTTACGATTCTTCCGATAAACAGAGGCTGAGCCGGCAGAACAATGTCAGCATCACTGGTGTTTTCTGTTACAACGTAAGCTCTGAACTTCACCTTTTACATAATTGGTGCCAAGAACTAGGGAAAAAAATCTGAGGACAATGAAAGGAGATGTCAAGCCCAAAGCTGTTCTTACCGCATTTTGCTTTCGCCTTCCAATGATGTAATTTCTTTTTTCGTTCTCAGGGATTATTATGTGTAACCAACTGGCCTACAGCCTCCCTCCTAAGCCCCCCTTTCGCAATTGTCTCTTTGTTGTTTTGTTCAGCCACATAGAGGTATGTTTGCAGTGTGTACACTTCAATGTAGACCTGAAGTGGCCATTAGAGTGAAGACGAAGAACCAAGGTTAACGTGTGCAGCACGCTTCGAAAAGATAACAAATCTCTATCTGTGTTACAGGTGTTCACTTTAAGGCCATAGCCAATCGCGTCTTTTCGTTTCTACGTTTAATTTATATTTTGTAAGCTTTATTGGCATGCTTCCCACATGTGTTTCGAGCCGTTATGCATTGGAAAACTAGTAGTACACTTTTAATATGATTTCGAACAAAATTTATTCATGAAGTTCTTGTACCAGCGCTCGAGAGAATCACATACTGCGAGATTACTGTCATCCTGTTAAAAAGAAAACACTAATTTGCAAAGAAACTTCTCCATTGGTATCAAAACTCTTAGCAGTTGTGTGCTCATGATACTTCCCATTTTTCTTGCTGTGCACTTAAGTTGTTTTGCTGTCGGTCGGCCGATGCGAAATATGAATGAAATAATCTTCGGGGAGACGGCAATCTCCTTCGCAACTCATTTGGTACCTGAGCTTTTCTTTCTTCTGTAGTAAGAAATATAGCAAATATAAGCACAGGTAGATAAAGGGAGAAAAAAATGCATTCGCGAACTACTTCATTGTGTTTCTGTCGGGTGCTTGTTGCGCAAGCGAGCCGCATGAATAAACAATGCACTTACCGGTCGATGCTAGCCGTAGCCTGTGGAGCCGGGGGATGGTCGATTTGCAGTTAGCGACCGCGACGGCTGGCTTAGCAGGTGCGTCGAGCAGGTGCGTCACGTCGGTGCAGCTAACCACCGCAGCGAAGCGTACTCACTCACTCACTCGCATGACAACAAAAAAAAAGCAACCACCTGGAGAGCCACCATTACCGCACTTAACGACCGCCGTAGCTCCTACGCGAACACAAATTCACTTAGCGTCGTTCATGCAGAACACCGAGCGGAACACAATTTTCGTCCGCGCCTCAACGTCCACGCAGTCCCAGAACAGATAAGATAAACATCGAGTTAGAGTTCAGATGGCCACCACCGATGCAGCAGACGAAAAGATGCGGTGCCCGTCGTCTGCAGACGATAAATCCGCGGGCTCGTCGTCTGCTTCTAGTGAGGGAAGGACAGGATCTCCCCGCTGAAGAAACAAAGCTTGGCAAGGTTTTTGAAGAAGATGCGTTGATTCGTAGTCGTGGACGTGTCGTATGCTGCCGTAGGAGACGTCTCAATATAGCGAAAAACCAAAGTTGCCGCTTAGAAATGATACCGATGCAAGCTCGCTGGTGCGAGGGTAAACTACAACGCTTGCTGGGTCCACTAATATTTTCGAGAAGGCTGAAACGTAGTGTGCTTCGGCAAAAAGTTCCAAGGAAACTTCAGCGCTCCTCCAAACCACTTTCCCCCAAGCGCGCTACGGGAACCGAAGTTTATACGAATGCAAAACTCCTACTCCGTTGTAGCACTACGGTATGACGGAGAATTCTCGGCACCGGGCGCTTAGCGAATAAGGAAAAAAACAGAAGGTCCTATACAAGAGCGAGACTGGCAGCGCGATGTATCGGCTGCCGCGAGCGATGAACGGAACTGAAAAACGAAAACTAAAAACTTGGACGCGCCCGACACCGTTCGCCAGACGCGGCGCTGGGGCCAGATTGGCGGATAGACGCGGTGCGCGCGGCCTTCGCTCGCGGCACGCGCCGCAGGTGGCGCCACCCTCGCGCGCGCATGGAAGTGAGGTCAATGCCTGCCCTGACGTCACTTCTGGTTTAGGATTCGATGTCGACCGGAGCCAAGCAGACGACGCGAGGGTTGCGCCGCGCTCTACGTCCGCTGAGAAGCGGCAGGAGAAAAAGAAAGGAAAAATATGTCGCGGGGCTTTGTTTCAGCGCCTGTTTTCGTCTGTGATCGCAGCAGCGACAAATAAATCGACTTTCTTCAAGCATCGAGACTTTCCTTCCATCTCAATCTTCGAAGTTCACTGAACACAACTGAATGACACCCAACGCTGACTGACAGAGTATCAAATGACCTGAATGACTGACAAGGAGTTTTGAATAACTTGGACTTGAAAATAAATTGTTTGCTATAAATTGCTATCGGAGTGCTCACGAACACCAGTATTCTGAACGCATGTGATAGAGTTTCTACCTCTGAGACACTGCGTTGAAGCGCACAGCGTCGAGTCTGTCTCTGCTTTGATGAGCTGCCTCTTTATGTTTGTGTGTTCTTCATGCTTGACCCTTTGCAACCTTCGGATCCCATTTTGAACGCTGTACTCTACTCATTTCTTTCAGTCCGCAGTGCTTACGTGATGCTGTGACTTTCTGTAATGCTACACCGCATCAGACATCCAATACAGAAGGATTTTTTCCGGAGCTCGACCGCTGCATCTCGTAGAGACATGAACACGCTTGTCTACACTCTAAACATAAATACGCCTACATGGGAGTAAAAAGGGAGTAAACTGTCCTCTAGTGCACACCCGTTCACAAAAGGGAGATCACTAGAAGACAGCTGACACCTTTTCTACTCCTTTCTGTTTAGAGTGTAGAGCGCTCGAGCAGTGCGCTGAGGACACAATGCAGCGAAATGCGTACGCAGGCGATTTGCTAGGGAAATGTGCTTATGCTTGCGCGTTTTGTTCAGTCGGCTGCGCTCGAGCGCAATTATTATCTCTTCAACAGAGCACCTGTTTTATAATTTTTTTCTATTCCTCCGCGGAGCATTGCTCCGGCACTCTAGACGAGTCTTCTTCGCGATTTTACGTAAAGTTCGAGAAAGCTTTGGAAACCATAAGAGTCCAGAAAAGACTTAGGAGGTAGAGAAGAAGCAGTTAATGTTTGTTTCTAATGAATAGTGTGACGTGCAATCGGACAAGGCATGAAGGAAGAGACGAAGACAGCTGAAAACAGCGTTACTAACAGCACGTCATATATACGTCGTTAGACATGGATGCTCGCTGCGCACTTAAGCTAAAACACAAAACACACCCATGCAAAGAAAAATCTAAGAAAATTCTACAACCTCCGCGTTAACAACACAGAAAATGATGAATAAACAGATGTACGTGTTAGAGAGCGAGAGTCACAAAAGTTAGGATAAAACACATTGCAAATATATTTTTTGTTTCCTTTCACACACTTCCTCCCCCATCAGTTTTCCTCCATCTGCACACGCGTCTCGAGACGGCCACCTCGTGTCCACTTCCGCTTCCGGCGGAAAATTAAGCATCCCTTCACTCAAGCACCCACCTTGGCAGTCGCCTCGAAAGGTATGTATCGCTGGCGCAAAACATGGCACTCGAAATGGTTCGCCCTGTCCGAGTGGGTCGTTAATCATTCGAGGACACACAAATGTTACTGCCACGTGATGGCTTTTCTAGCCTCAAGTGTGTATGTGTTCGCACTCTGCCCCATTATCATCATTAGCGTACTTTTGCTTCGCACCCACGTGTTTTCCGCTCTAGAGCTATGAGCTACCCTCTCGTCATCCAGGCATTGCAGCTATTTGTTTTATTACGCGGAAGCCGCAATTCTGGAGACGGCTCCAAGGTATGCAGGCAGTCACGACGAGTCTGAGTTGTTTTATGGCCCGGAACGATGCCGGAAAGGAATGCATCTTTACGTGCTGAGGCTGCGCCTATGATGGGAGGATTAGTGCAGTTCCCTCGTTTGAGCTAGTTTGTATAGCAGAGCAAGATAAGAGAACCGAGCATAGCTAAAACTGAAAAAAACAAACATGGACGAGAACACAAAATAGAGGAGGGCAGAGGGCTTCTATGCGGGCACATGATACGATTGTGCTTGTTCTTTATTTCAAGCTTGTTATACGTACGCACATTTACGGTTAGGCTAGCAATAAAAACTGCTATGGCTTAGCGTTAGGAGTAGAGTTGGTGAGCTTGTAAACAGGAACGTCTTTAGCGCAGAAAGCCAAATCTTTAGGTGGACATTACGCCTTTTCGCTGCCTCAGAAATGCAGGCTCCGCTGATAAATAGCTACAAGAAAACATCGATGGCTGTGTGTTCTTTTCCTAACACACACACACACACACACACACACACACACACACACGACACACACACACGACACACACACACGACGACGACACACACACACACACACACACACACAGCACACACACCACACACACGCACACACACACACACACACACACACACACACACACACACACACACACACACACACACACACACACACACACACACACACACACACACACACACACACACACACACACACACACACACACACACACACACACACACACACACACACACACACACACACACACACACACACACACACACACACACACACACACACACACACACACACACACACATATATTCTCGCTGAAAAAGGTCGACATGAAAAGAAAGGAAGAAATTGGCCCAACCAGGCATGCAATGCGAAGGCAATAGAACCGCTGGTCCTTAAGGGTAACAAACTGGATTCCAATAGATGGAAAGCCTAGCCGGGCGCGACAGAGAACTAGTTGGGTAGACCAGACTGAGAAGTTTGGGGGGATACGGTGGCCGCAGCTGGCACAGGACAGGGTTAATTGGACAGACATGAGAGAGGATTTTGTGCTGCAGCGGGCGTAGTCAGGTTGTTGATGACACACTGCTGCTACGTCTTGAACTAGATCCCGCGGCTATGGGCTCATTCACCAAACAAAATCGACCGAGGAACATGGAAAAGGCTTTTAAGATGTACAAGAAGCAGTTAAAAAGTTAACAAGGTGATGGTTCGGGCTAGTGGGTATGCGTTATGATCCATAGCGCAGCAACAAAACAGGGGACAAACACAAGCGCTTGTGTTTGTCCCCTGTTTTGTTGCTGCGCCTTGGATCATAACGCAGTTAAAAAGGCGTGTGACCTCTAAGAAGGCGTCAAGTGTATGTAGCCCTTGTGCTGTAAGCTAAACGCAGGTACTAGTTATTGATATTTAGGGAACAAAACACACGGGGTAAAGAAATAAAAGGAGGGGGAGTGGGGAAGCTGACAATCGCAATCACCGTAGTCACATTATGGGCATCTGTCGAGTTGTACTCGATACATGCGAACAAGCTACAAGCAAAGCCCAAAAGCTCGGCGCCATAAAGTGTGCTAAGAATGAAGTAACACTCCGCCGAGCATAGGTGGCAGTAGTTGAGAAGCTGACGAGGCCATTAATAACCTGTCGCTCTCTGGAGGCAACTAGGAATGGCGGCCCGACACTTTCATCTCCCTCGGAGAGAGGCGAGGGGCTTTTTTCTTAAACAGCTGCTTGCTCATGGTCTGGAGGTTAGATGTCGTTTGTTGCTGGTAGTATTTTTTTCCACGGCCATTTATGCTTATGAGCACTAATGCACGTTGAAACTGGCAATGGGTGCAGCTGCCTGACGAAGTTTCTACAGCAATATGTCAGGAGTGGGAGTTATAATGCACACATGCGTCTCTACATGTTGGAAACAGAGGAAAAGGGGCATTATGAGTACGTCATTGAAATTAGTGCAGCTTTTTGCTAACGTTTCGCGCTATTATGGCGCATTTTTTTCAGTTTGGTTTATGGGTTTTTGGAGGTGTAACGTCCCAAAGCGAATGCGACTATGAGGGACGCCGAAAATGTCGACCACCTGGAGTTTTATTGCGAAGCAATACTACTTTAGGTCGCACTTCAGCCCGTTCCGTGGCGAGGCGGTGGTAGGCACCATTGACCTTTAGCGTGACCTCGCTGCGTGACGTCACACCACGTGACCTAGAGTGACGTCACACCAGCTGTGTAAAAACGGGGCCCCATCTTACGCCGTCGCGAGGCGAGGCGGTAGCCACCAACGGCGGCCTAACTCCCGCTCCTCTCACCAGGGGCGCTACGGTCGGTGTGACGTCACACCAGCTGTGTAAAAACAAGGCCCCATCTCACGCCGTCGCGAGGCGAGGCGGTAGCCACCAACGGCGGCCTAACTGCCGCTCCTCTCACGAGGGGCGCTACGGTCAGAGTGACGTCACACCAGCTGTATAAAACAGCTCCGCTCCTCTCGCCAAGGCAGTCATACAGCCAGATGTTAAGATGGCGCCTACGAACAAGGCAGCTCGGCAGAATGCAAAGAGGAAGCATCAGCGAGCTACGGAGACGGAAGAACGACTTTCTAAGCGGCGTGCCCAGTATGCAGCTCGGCGACAACGTGCAACCTCCTCTGTGGAAACAGCAGAAGCAAAGGAAGAAATTATGAGTTTGCCCGACAGTGAGTGTCCTTCTACTGGTTCAGAACGCTGGAACGCGACTAAACGGCAGAGGCGTGTCCAAGAAACACCGGAACAGCGGCAGCAGCGGCTCGAGAAGGAACGCAGATGCACAAGTGGGGCAAACTTAAGATGACCGACGACTATTGCTTCGCAATCACCATGCTTAACCAAGCTAAGCCACGGTCGTTTTTTTTTCACGTCCACTGACATCGCATAGTGCACGGGCCTCTAGAATTTCGTCTGAATTGAAATTGGACCACCGTGGCCGGGATCTAACGCGGGTCTTTCGGGTCAGCAGCCGAGTGCCACATCCCCTAAGCCACCGCGGCGGCTGCAACACCTAATGCAATTAGGCCTTCTGCGTAATTTGTGGGAATAGGTTTATCTCTTTGAAGGGCCTTTTCTCCACAGAGCCCTGGCAAAGAGATAGGCGAGAGGGTAAGCAATTGCGCAACAGTCGCCTATCGCCGATGAATGGCCTACGCCATCCTATGCACACTGCTACAAAGGGGTCGAGTTTGCGGGAGGATCTAGCAAACCAATGGACGCTGCCTTCCCCCTTTTTCTCACATTTCTCTTTCTTTCTATATCTTGCGCCTTCCCCTCCCCTTCTTTCGTTTTGCGGACACCGACAGGACTAAGCGGCACTTTCGGGAAATCGTGATAACAGATCTCGCTGTTAAAATTAGCCACTCTTTGTTACCTATGTTATTAGCCAGTCATTAACTGGAGGTAGTAACGTACGTGGCGGTATTATTTACGAATGCTTTAAAGTAGTAGAATGAACTAACCCTACCAGTAAACCTCCCTAGCAAGAACTATATTTTGACTAGTAAAAGATAACATAACTTGCATGTGGAAATCTACTTGTCACCCAAACCCTAACCACTTGTGTTTAAGTAGTAGACATCTATACTACATCCTTGCATGTGAAAAAGCATAAGAAGCCTTCGCTGAGAGTCATTTCTGCTCAGTACAATTTTAAGTGACGGTCGCGCTGCACGCTTAAAAAAAACCCTAATAACTGGTTGTCGATTACATTGCGAGGGTCTTCGCATATCCTATTAACAGCGCACGTTAAAGAAACAAAAGCACGTACTCAATGCGATTAAAACTGAACACAAGAGGCAGTTACTAGCATCTGTTGTAGCCATCAGCTGCAATTATTCAGGCTGAGATGAAGCACGCAAGGTACCACTGATATCGAGTGGAGAATTAAACATTAAAAGTCGGCACATTAAACCACGCAAAAGATTTTTTGACCTTTTGCTTTGAGCTAAATTTTGAAAACATGACCTATATCTTGCGTCCATCGACCTATACCTGGTAATTTTCTGTGTTGTTTTCCGTCCTCTTCTCTTCCGCTCCTTCTCACTTTTTTCTTGCTTTCCTTCTTTATTTCTTCCATCCCTCTTTCGGTACTTTCGTCCCCTCTCACTTTCCTCCTTCCACCCGGCTTTCCTTTTTCTTTCCTTTCTTTTTTTTCCTTCTGTGTTTTCTTTCTATTCTCCTTTCTTTCGTTGCTTCTTTCTTTGCTTCTTATTCTTGAGTTCTGTTGCCACTATCATTCTTCATTTCTTTCTATTTCTTTATTTCTGGCTTTCCTTCTTTACTGCTTCTTCGACTCTTTATTGCTTCCTTCCGTTTCTTCTTTCTTTTCCTGTCTTTTTTGCTTTAATTTTCTTTTTGTCTTCCTTCCTTTCTTCTTGCATATGTAGCTTACTTTCGTCGTCTGACCGTGTTTCGATGGAGGCGAAACGCAACAGGCGCCCGTGTGCAGTACGATGTCAGGGCGCATTAGAGATCCCCAGGTGGTCGAAGTTACTCCGGAGCCCTCTACTACGGTACCTCTTTTTCTCTCTCTTCTTTCACTCTCACCTTCCTGCCTTCCCTTATGGGGCGGTTTAGGTGTCCGCCGAGATATGTGGCAGGTATCAGGAATTTCATTTCCTGATAGCCAAATATTCCCTCTTTAATTCTTAATTCCTTTTCGGGTTTTTTTGGTTTTTCTTCCCTTCTTCCTTTCGTTCTTCGTTTCTTTCTTTCGTTCCTTCTACCATCTTTCCTTCATTCCTTGCTTCCTTTCTTTGCAGGTTTTTTATACTTTTTTGTTCCTTTCTTTCTTTCTTTCTTTCTTTCTTTCTTTCTTTCTTTCTTTCTTTCTTTCTCTCTTTCTCTCTCTCTCTTCTTTCTTTCTTTCTTTCTTCCTTTCTTTCTTCTCTTTCTTTCTTTCTTTCTTTCTTCCTTTCTTCTTTCATTCATTCTTTCTTTCTTTCTTCCTTTCTTTCTTTCCTGATTTATTCCTTCCTGCCTTCTTTTACAGAGATTGCAAAATAAGTACAAGGATTAAATACAATACCTTTACAAAAATAATTTTTGCAGTAGCGTTAGTTATGATTATCCTAAAAACTAGTCCCAGATGTTTCGCACGCTGAATCAAAAGCTTTTCATCTCAGCGTAAATAAAGCTGAGAAAAAAATTCGCCAGTCACTTTCGTCTTGTTTTTATAATAACCGGTTAAGTGCGCTGAGAGATTCTGTTTTGCGATGGCCAATGCCAACGAAAAGCCCCCGCTTGCGTCATTTTTTCCCAGAAATATCAATCATTAACATACCCCGTAATTCTGTAAAAGCAAATGTTTCAATGAAAGTTGGTTATGAACGGACTTTATTCCCACATCCTAAGAATCCACTACAAAAATGAATATATACACAGAGCTCCTCTCGGCAGGCTTGCATTTTTTTAGCTATCGTCAAGCACGTTCCCCACTGCTTTTCTATGGCGGTCTTAACTACTCGACGTGAGCGATGGGAAACTTTAAAAGAAAAATTTTGGTACGTATCGGAAGAATGCGCCATTGCCTTTCATATTCCCATAACAGTACCTTACAATTAAAAGTAATTCCCAATAATCATCGATTGGTTTATACTTTTTTACTTGTACCTTTGTTGCTGTGGACTGCTTTGTGATCGGTTCTACATCTCTTCAAGTAAAGTACTTCCGACGAAAGCCCACCTTACGCAATTACATCATGGCGCAGTGCCTCGATGATGTCCCAAAATGGCTTCAGCGGATCTACTCAGACCGTGCTGCAGTCATTCAACGCTAGAACTGCGCCGAAGGAGGCGATTCGGATATATGCATTCTAGTGAAGGCTTTCTTTAGTGCGCACTCTTAAACGGCGGGTTTTAGGAATTGGGCGGCGTTTTTTTGGCCCGTGAGAAGCTCTTGTCTATGCTCTGCGCAGGGAAGAATTCGAGGAACACTTCATCTCCGCCTTAAGAGAATGACGTGAAAGCATTAATGGGTCGCTTGAGCGGCCAGGGATTCTCTTTGCATATCACTTCACAGGCACGGATGCTGTCGGACAAGACACACAAAGCCTCCATTTGACCTAGTCGAGCAAACATGCCTCGATGGCCCTACAGTAATGTGTCTAACTCAGGGCCCTGGGGTCGCAGGTTGGATTCCCATCTAATCACTCCAATGTTTTTTTTCAGCGCGATTTTTACTTTACAATCTAACAGTTTAGTTTAGTTTATGGTGGTTTAACATCCCAAAACGACTAAGGCAAAGAGAGACGCCGAGTGAAGGGCTCCGGGAATTTCGACTGCCTGGGGTTCTTTAACGTGCACTGACATCGCACAGTACACGGGCCTCTAGAATTTTGCCTCCATCGAAATTCGATCGCCGCGGCCGGTATCGAACCCGCGTCTTTTGGGCCAGCAGCCGAGCGCCATAACCACTCAGCCACCTGGCGGCTTTACAAGCTTACATGTCAGTGAAAAGTTTAGGGGAATTACTGCCTTACTATTACATGCCGTGATGACATTGATGTCGTGTTGAGAAGTTATAACCACAATTTCTAATGTGTTAATCACTTTTCAATTCTATAGCTCCACGTGTGACATCGCGACCATGTCAACCAATCCGGATTTTCTTGACGCGTCAACTACGACGCTGCATTCTCCACTGAACAGGACCGTCTACGCGATCGCGTAAAAGTAGTCGTAATCGCGAGAAGAACTGATTTGTGGTAAAAAGGCACTTTCATAATCACGATGTTCTATGCACGCATATTATACGAGTATTTCCTACTCAGCATTTAACATAGACCACCGTCGGTAAACGACGCTTTCAAATACGTTGCCCAGACATCCGTACGCCTGTTTTATTTCCAGTCCCCAACCAGAAGTGAAAGGAAACGTTTTGCATAATATCACAGTAGTGAGGAAATCCTGCACCGCACTCGAGGTTAGATAAACATAAAGTTAAACGGACCAGCATTCAACAAAGTATGCCATATACTTGTATTTTGCCCGCTAACAAACAATTAGCTGACTTTAGAAAAATTACTAGTCATGCTTTCGACATAGCTTTTCGCAGCACAAACGCGAATTAATGGAATCTCCAAAAAAATCGCGCGTTCACCCTCGGCACTTAGTTTCGAAAACTCCGCTGTTGTGAGTCTACGGTTATGTTTTCGGTATTCGTGATTTGCACAAAACAATAAAATTTGAATTTTATTTTTATTCTGATTTATTCTAGGCCCTTAGAAGGAGTTTGCCTACAGCGCTGACCCCGCAAAGGAGGCTTCTGAAATTCCCCAAGCCTAGCTTTGTTTTACGCGTGGCAAAAGAATCTTGTTCAATTCTTCATATATTTTTAGATGTTTTTTTGGTGCAACGTTGCCTTGCAGACTTGTTTTATGGGGTCACGGCATTCGGCTTACCTTCTGTCTTCCGAAAAGCTGTGACCCAGATGCACCGTAGAGCCATCCCTGAAGCGCGTCGTAAATTACTTCCGGTGTCCTTACTCCCTCGACTACACAAGATATCCGCTAAAAACCACAGGAACTTCGTAAGTTTTGCGGGTCGTCGGCCTCGTCTGATATTTACGGCTTTCGCTATAGAAGTGAATTCGTTGCTGAGCTTTAACAGGGGCTCATATGGCAATTTCAAGACTAACATAGATACTCTTTCCAATGCGCCAGAATCTGCATAATAATAATGCACGTATTAGGAGAAGTAGTTTGGCTGCCTCCCGCTGGAGGTCTCTGGCTGCCCTCAGACCAGCTCAGTAAAAACTGGGCTGAGTGAACGGTCAGAAGTTTGCGATAGTAAGCCGTAGTGTTGCTCGTGGGTCAGCTTTGAACTAAGTGTACCGCATACGTCGAGGTATCAAGTATATAGAAGTGTCTAAAAACATACGATTCTTCAAGAAAGATCAAGAACAAAAAGTTTCACGTGCGACGCGTATAGTTAAAACAAAAACAGACCTCCGACAACTTTCACCGTCCCCAGAGGCAAAGAAGTGTGAGAGGTATAGCACACACACCCACCCATTGCAGTGTCCGCATCAGTCTACAGACATCAGAGGCCACCTAGCTCACGTGACCAAATGTGGCACTGCGCATGCTTAGCGGACTCTGGGGTGGTCCGGTATTCGCATAGACCTTAGCCTAATTACGTCCACTTCAGGACAGAATCATGTCGGCCATTCCTTCCAATAACTTGGCCTTATGCCACCGGCCGCCATCTTGTCCCATCAATGTCGACATACAAGCGCATGGTGGCTACGAATAGGTTCTTTTTCGGCTGTGTTTCAGTCATAGCCCATGCCTCCCAAATAGTGGGCGATGACGTTGGATGCGGCTGCTCGCGCTACTAAATCTAGGAAAAAGTTGAAACCAAACTGCTTCTAAGAATCACATTTTATTGGCACGTGCCAGTCATTTTGAACACTTTAGAGTGGAAATTTTCGGGCATCAAAACATTGTTCTGTTCTTGAAGCAAATTATCTTTTTAGCCATCCCATCCTCATCTTCGCCTTAACATTTGTCTAGAGTGCATACTGTCTGAGCGCCATCTTTGTTCCTGCTACATTGCCTTTATATAGCGAGGCATATGACCCCGTTCCCTCGAAGAGGCTGCGTTTCGTAGTTATTGTTAGTGCACTAGCAGTTATAGGGGTTATTCTCCGCATTTAGTCGTTGTGTGTTTCTTGTTTTCTAATTGACGCCACGCCCGGTCGTAGATCAAGGTAACATCCTCGAATTTCAGTTCCAAAGTGTTTTACAAATTTTGGTCCTCTCGTGAGAAATTATGTTCCTAGCGATTTCAACGTCCTTCCTAATGGTATTATTTTGTCCCATTCAAAAACTCTACTGAAAACTTAATTGAGCGAAAACCTCAATTGATGTTTCTTGATGTGTATTTAATTTGCTGTAAATAGTTGTCTCCGCTTGCGGAATTGACTACCGGATGCGCCCGACAAGCCCTTCAGGCTTGAGTTGACCCGATGAATGTATGTCAAATTTGATTTGCTGCAAGAAAAGAATATTATTATTATTATTGATAAAATTATTAAAATATAACACTTTTCAAATGAATTTGGACCATCGCTTTGAGCGCCAAGGGTTTAGGTAAACAGAGCTATTAACTAAAAACGTCCCAAACAATCATTCTGTAAGAAGTACAGAGTCGATCACACTTGTCTAGAGCGCTCGGGTGGTGCGTCCCGGTGGAAAAAAAAGCGAAATTCTGAAGTAGGTATTGACTTTCACTGATGATATAATTGCGTTCGAGAGCAGCCTAATAGACATGTGAACCGCGCAGGCACCAGTGCCTTATCCCCAGCAAAGCAGCTGCAATAAGATTTAATTTAATTTTCCACACAGCACACCCCTCAAGCGCTCTAGACAAGTGTGATCGACTCTGTACTGTGCTTTGGGCTGCTTGGTTCATCGCTAAGGTTGATTCTGAGGACGATGAAAAAGGGAAAAGCATAAGGAAGCACACGCGGTGATAGCCGAGTGGATAGAAAAGTCTTTTGCGTGCTTAAGTTGCCTTTGTTAGAATCCCACTCAAGCGTATACTTCAAGGCGTGTATTTCAGCGAGTTTCCTAGTGGGGTCGACGGACAGACAGATATTAATTTGAGGAGAAATATAGGTGAAAATGGAGTCATTAAGTGTTGCGTTAAGAACTAATGCGCCGTGTTACGGTTCGTATAAGGCGATGGGCTGCGTGAGTTAGGGGCGCGACACCTGCTGCCCTGGCTTCTTCGACTACAGCAGAGCCTGAATCGCGCAGAATCGAACTTCATCGATGTATTGATCGACTAGCAACCGAAGGCACGCTTATGGGAGGCAAAAAAGTAAAACCGGCGAGACAATCGGCTGCTCTGTTCCGTTACCCTTCTCTCACCTCTCCACCCCTTCTTCTAACCTGACCTAACTAAGCGAAGCATTAGTGCAACCGCTGTTTCCTCCTGAAACTCCCAAGTCCGATAACCAGAAGTGCTTTCTTGTGTCGAGAGTAAAGATAGATTCTGGTTCATGAAAAGCATTCTGTGATTATTGCTATTATTGACATGGACATAAAAGGAGATGTTGGTTCCTGACTGTGACTTCGGCTACCCTTTTGCACATAATGAAAGAAAACCACTTGAACTGGGGAAATAACGCTTAACAAAGCACAGCTACAACACACACGATCCATAAAAAAATAATGTAGCGGACACACCAGAAAAGCTTGTATAAAATATTAAAATAAACTCTAAGTAATGATGACCTAATGACATAAAATGAGGATACACTATAAGAACTGATATGAACTAATTAAAGTAAACGGTATAAATAATAATAATAGTAATAATTGGTTTTTGAGGAAAGGAAATGGCGCAGTATCTGTCTCATATATCATTGGACACCTGAACCGCGCCGTAAGGGAAGAAATAGAGGGAGTGAAAGAAGAAAGGAAGAAAGAGGTGCCCGTATAAAAACCGCAAATTCAAGAAATGAAAGAGAATCAATGAGCTGTGACAATAACGATATCACATACATCAGATACATAATAGAAAAAAATTAAATGATTGCCAGGACACTGGACAGGATGCACCTAGGCAAACTCTTCCGCCGAGCCAGTAATCGCCCATCCCTGCTTGAAGCTGCAAAGGCGTGTGAGACAGAGAAACCAAAGAACCCAGTGAGTTGGAGGCTGCTGAGTCTTGTCTTGGAAAGCACAGTACTCAGCAGCATACAACTCACTGGATTCTTCGCTTTCTCAATATATCCTTTAGGTGAGGAAGCGCTCTTATTTCAGAAGAGGCGAAAGAGGAATTTCCGGATAGAAACATCAGTATTCTAATTCTCCAACTTTAGTATTCTCTCGGCTTCTGTCTTGAATATGCATAGTGTTCCTCGCGTGCAGGAAGTAATTCCCCGAGAAAAAAAAAGGGATAATTTGCTCCTTCAGTTATTGGTTACCTTGTTGAGCGAAATTTTTTAATTACCTTATTTTTGCCAGGAGTGCGTCATACTGAATGGAGACGAAAAAATTCGCGTCCTCCCTGATCATTGTGCACTCTAGAACTGGCTCTTTATATATCGACACTGCTGCAAACTGCCTACAAAGCCTCAAACTTCTTACTGAACCCTGCCAAAAAATAACAAATTACGACAATCGAGACCAGGCACCGCATTCATGCTTGCCCACACGACCACCAAAACGTGCATTCACCGGAAGCCCGTTGGGGCAACCGGAAAACCCTAAGGCGTCCAATTTATAACAAGGTTCTTCGCATATTTCTCATGGCTGACTATAAATAATTATGCGCAGTTAGCTGCAAATGGTTCCAAATACAAGTTTTAGCCATTTACGGCACTCAGCATCCCCGCAGTAACCGGAATTGACACCAGAGAGGTTATGCGCATACACGGCAACACCATGGCTGGACTGCTTTGAGCGAGTACGCATTCCGATAATCTGCAAATTTTCACGAAGTGAACTTTTGGCGGGTTTGGTGCGGGGCGAGAGACTGTCAGAACATCACATAAGAACTATGGGGGTGCTTAAGTTACCTTAAGAGCGGGATGCTGTAGCATTGCATTTAACATTTGTTGCAGCTTCTGTTCAAACTTCTGCGTGTTTTGGCCAGTTTGTAATTGTCGGTCCATCAACCATGATATTCCGTCTACTAGCTGCGGCTGCAGGTATCCGCAAGGCTGTGGCTGAGCCGGCATTTGCATATATAAGAGTTTTATGATTTTAGTCCGAATTTTTTTGCATTCTTCGCTGAACTCAGGCACCTCATACTTATCTCGACTAATCAACGCCTTTCGTGACACCCGACGGCTCCGGTTTGCTCCTGACGTAAACTATAATGCTATCTAGGTTGATATTTAGAAAGTAGGTTCCTCAGAATCCAATGGGAAGGTTATGATGGCGTCACAAGGTCATGAGGCCTCCGTAAACGAATAATAATTTTAATTGCCACCTGCAACGATTAGCAGGTTGTCATGACGCCACAAGTTCACGTGATCTCTCTCGACCAATTAGGGTGGCTCATCAGGGCACGTTGCGAGGAGGTCACAAGGTTACGTGACCTCTCTCGACTAATAAGATGATCAGGAAACATCGGTCGTATTTGGGTGTGATGGCGAATCTAAAGCTCTCGCATTAAATGGTAAGCGAAGTCCGATGACACAGGGCAGACGGCAGGAACGCTCTATGACGGGCGCCCAACTTTCAGATAAGTTATTTACTCAAACAGCTGCAGCTCCTGTATATTGCTGAAATAAGTGTGTTGTCTGAAATTTCATCTCCTACTTTCCTGTACTTCTGCGCTTCGTGCCTTATGTTTGCGCCTAGTTTGATGTGTGCCTACGCAAGTCATGAAAGGGAGTTCACGGCACTAATGCGAGCAACTAGTTCCTAGTTGCCAGGTGGCAGGGAGAATGGTGCCACGTGTAGTGTTTACCTGGCGAAAACGAATTTCACTGGAGTCAACTCACGGGTCGTATTCCATGTTTGGCCAAGGCGATTGACGGCTGTGTGCTTTCTGCGAAAGCGACGTGAGAAACTGTTTGCGTACGTTCTTTTCCATTACTCAAATCGGATTGTATGGTTTCTGCAGTGTTTATTTCCTTGCTATTCGAAGTACGCATTATAGAATTCTTTTCCTTCTCTCGCCTCTGAAGAAGGACGAAAACAGCTGAAAAAAAAGGAAGGAACGGAAACATCTTCTTTTGAAG